>JAIFZK010000012.1:16457500-16615000 GCA_027481765.1 Tenualosa thibaudeaui | reverse complement strand
AGAAGTGGAATGGGTGGAGTTTGACGTTTGGTGAAGCTAATGTTAGCCTGTAACAGAGAGCACCAACTGAGTTCAGAGAGGAGAAATAACTCATCATTCATACTACTTATACTGCTTATTCTGTGTGTCTCTGTATGTGTGTGTGTGGCTGTGTGTGTTTGTGTGTGTGTCTGTGTGTGTGTGTGTGTGTGTGTTTGTGTGTGTGTGTGTCGGAGATGGTATGTGTCTTTGTACTTGATACTGTGACTCAAATGCATGTGTTTGTACAAGCGAGCAGATAGAGTCTGTGTCCATGTGCGAGGGAGGGTGTAAGTGTGTTTGCAATCAATTGTGTGTGTTTCAGTGTGTGTGTGTGTGTGTGTGTGTTTGTAGGGCAGTCTGGATGGAACTACTCCTGAGGCATACCACTGGCGAGCCCTGTGGCCCTGTGGAACGTTCGCGATGACATCAGAGAACAAACTGTTCTGACAACAATGCCCGTTTCCATGGTGCCCGGCTTGCTCGCTCCTCTGCTCTTCGCTCCAGGCGCAGTTAGGCCTCATACGCGTGGGCTCCCCGCATCCAAGAGTAACATCCTTCCTGTCTCATTACTAACTAAAAGCCCCCTCTGTTCAATGCATACTGGTAGTCAATTAGCCGTAAATAGCCAACTATTAAACAATCTTCTTATCACACGCTAACCTCATCCTGTGTTATTAGAGGAACACTGAGCTCCAGTGAGCTGTCCATGCGCTCTCTTTCACTGGCCTGCGCAATTATAGTTTAGGGTGACCTCATTTCCCCAGCAACTGTTGTTGTGGAGACTCCAGTGTACTCATCAATTGTCAGAAGTCCAAATAAGTCCACTTGAATCCTTGCGCAAATGCCCTACATGTAAATATTAAAAACAATAGTTGCTAAGCACCCACTAAGTGGATGACAACTCCCTGGTGGGGAAACGGCGTTCCGAGCACTGTTGTCATCCGTGATCCGCATTTGTCCCTGGCCTTTGTCAGAATCCAGAGTGCATGCATATGTATGTGTGTGTGTCCAACGGTCCACGTGCAAGTGTGTCCGACTTGTCCGTCTAAGTGTGCTTGCAAGTGTGTATGTGTATTTGAGATGCAAAAATTACAGATCAGGGGATAGCGTTGATACTTTTGTCTATGTTTTCATGTCTGCGTCTCTCTCTCTGTCTCTCTCCGTGTGTGTGTGTGTGTGTTATAGTGAATAAGGAAGTTTCATTTACTGTATAATGGGTGCATGCATCTGCAATTTATTTGCCACAAGAATGTACTATTGCACATGTGGTGGGGAGAAGCCTTAAGGGTCATGGTGTGTGTGTGTGTGTGTGTGTGTGTGTGTGTGTGTATGTGTGTACATATGTGTGTGTGTATGTGTGTAGTGTGTGTGTGTGTGTGTGTGTGTGTGTGTGTGTGTGTGTGTGTGTGTGTGTGTGTGTGTGTGTGTCTAACTCTCTGGACTGGATTTGAACAGTGACAGTAGGGGTGATCTTGCCTTCTCCTCTCCCAATGAAACTTGAAGCAAACAAGTGTAAATCTGAAAAGGTCTTTGGCATACTGAAAGGATGTACCCCTTTTTACAACTTATTTCTCTCCCACTTTCTCTTCCTCAGTCAGAAACAGCTTGACCCTCCTTGCCCTCTCTTTCCTTTTCCTTTCTTCTTTCTGTATCTCTCTCTTCTCTCTGTCTTCCTCAGGTGAGTGACTGCCCCTCACTGGATCCTTTGACTGCCCCATCTCTATCACCTGGGAGGAGGTACCAAATCTTTCTGGGGCCAGGAGCAGTACATCAGGGGCCCAGGGGTTATTAGGGGAGCCTTCCCCTGCACCCATGGGTCTCCCCTCACCAGGCCAATCCATCAGCTGAGAAGCACAGGGAGAATTCTCACCTCGTAACTCATCCCGAAAATACCCTACTCCTCCCCTCTCCACACCTCTTCCACACGGGAACCCCAGCCGCGGAAGGGCAAATCTAGTCCCAGTAGCATGCAGGAGCGACCTTTTGATTGGTGGGTTCCGTCTGTTCCGAGTGACCCCATCGCTGCTGGTGATATGTAGCCCAGGGAATCAGAGCTCCACAGCGAGCGCCTCTGAGCTGAGGGTCACTGAAAGTTAACAGCAGCAGCAGCAGGAGCAGCAGCACAGCCCACCACAAACACAGAGTACATTCAGCTATAGCAGCAATAGCACACACTGAGCCTGCTGTTTATGTGGGGGATGCCCAAGTAATGATAAATGCTATGGCCCTGTGATGCACCATATAAAGCAGCTCTAGAGGGGACTCGTATTGCAGGAGAAAACACACAACATTGGGCTAAATTCAACGTGTAAAGCTGCCTGCCACATGAGGCACAATTTATCCCCACTGTAACTCTTAACCATGGCTCTGTAATATAGAAGCCCTCGGTAACTGGATCCAGACTCCAGGTCTGGTTAGGGAGAAAAATGGCCACATCTAGCCTGCGATATTAACAACAGCCTCCTGCCTTATCTCTCTTGTCTGGCGCTTTTATTGGAACGCTGAACCTGAGACTGACCCGCCGTTAGCGAAGGACACTGGGCACGCTCCGAGCCATGCGTCTGCTCTTACACATGCTGTAGGCCAGGGAAGGGCTAAACAAATCAAATCACAATATGTCCTGCCCGCCTGGCTGGCTATCATAAGAGCACATAGGGGAGGGCTTATTGGATTTCAGCTGCTTGCTTGCTTGGCCATTAGCCCCTGCTAACTTTCTTTTGGGTGACTAGAACTAGCTTTAGTTCAACAACAGAACTGCAACTCATTACACATGACATGTAAAAATATGCATCCAAAACATCAGAACAACAGAAAGGGATGGATATAAAACACACTGATATGAGCCTTTCACATACAGGAGCCTACTTCTGTAAAGCCTAAATTGATCTATCAAAGGCAACAACGAGTAGACCTGTGCTGTAATCATATCTCACTCTTTAGCATCTGAAGAAGTGTGTTAGAAATAGATGCTAGTACCCATAGTCTTAGCCTTCTTGCCCCTCCAGGGCCTGGATTAGGCATCTCCCAGTGTACATAATCCTCACACAGTTGTGTACGGGCCTGTTGGAGCTTATCTTGTGATATGAAGTAATGTAGGACTGAGGAAATGGACTGAGTTAACCCACAGGAGTCTATTCCTGACATTAGGTGACAAAATTAGCTATCAACCCTGAGAAGTGAGAGATCCCTGACTAACTTACAGGCAATGGTGCTCTCTGGAGAGGCTGTTCATGATTATGAGTATTTTTAAGCAGAGAGACGGATTTCAAATGGGAGGGAAGGGTCATGGGAACAACAGTAGTGGCAATTAAAAGGTTTCACAGATAGGAAGGAAATGGGAGAGTGTAAGGGGAAAAACAGAGAGAGGTGAAACAGAAAGAGAAAAATTGTCAACAGCAGAATAGAAAGTGAGCGAAGGGGAGTGAAAGACAGGGATAGTGAGGGAGGGACGGAAGGAAAAGGGGGAAAAAAAGTTAATTTTTTTCTGGGAACGGAAAGAGACCTGTTGAACCTGAGCCCCAGCTGTGACTGTATCCGTCCTCCCCCCCCTCACACACACACACACCCAACCAGCCAGCCAGCCAGCCTGGTCCTCTCCCGCTGGCCCTTGCCACCCTTTCATGTCATTGTGGGTGAGCCACACCAAAACAATCGGCCCCCACCACAACACACGCCTGGGCCAGGGCCCTACACTTCCCGCTGGAGCACCGCCGCGACCTGCGCCGATGGGGGCCCCTGATAAGCGGCTCAGAGTGGAACCGTAGAACCTTCTAGAAGCTGTGTGGCCCTGGCGACAGAACAGCGGGGGCGGCTGCCGCATTCGTGTCCAGAAAGCACCCTCCATCTCCCTCTCTCCCCCATCGTCTCACATCCCCCACCTCCCCCAAGACAAACAGAGGCAAGAGGAAGAGCACTGCAGACTAGTGCTAGCGGTTAGCTCACAGTAAGGGCCTGGGCAACAGGAGAAGAAAGGAGAGAGGGACAGACAGCTGGCTGCCTGCTGCTCTGGTGTTCAGGATAGAAGCAGAGCCAACAGCCTAGGTGCAGAAGTGGTTCTGAACATGATGTGTGTGTGTTCTGTGTATGTATGTATGTGTGTGTGTGTGTGTGTGTTTTAGTGGCATTGGCAGTCCCATAGTATGCCCTTATGTAAGTTTCTCCTCTTGTATTTCTCAGTCAATAGTCTTTCTATCTTTTTTTGGTCTCCCTCACTTGGATATCTGATTACTGTAGCATCAGATAAAGCAGCAGCAGCTCTGTGGTTTTGACCTGCCTGGGGAGTGTATTCATAGCTGGGAGGCCCTAATCCATCCTCTCTCTCGCTCTCTCTCTCTGTCTTGTTGTCCTTGCTCTGCAGATGAGCTCTGTTGCAGCATGGTGGCCTTGTAAATAGATTACAGGTTGTGTGTTTGTTTCCTCATCTGCCCAGCTGATTTGATTTCGCCCACATACATGTAACTTGAGTGTCGCCAAGACTGATTACCTCACACAGTGACATCATCAAAATATTCTCAATTCCTTAGTGAGAGGTCCTACCAACATTTTAGAGACTCTAGACATTTTAGTCTTTCAATTATTGTCTAGACTGCCACTTGCTGCTATTACCTCTGCCAAGGAGGTTGTGTTTTCTAAATAACTCAAAAAGTTTTGCACAAATTTGGATGAAATTTTCAGACAATTTTGGTGGATTTTAAGACAAGGAACAGATGATTTAATTTTGGTGGTGATCCGGAACACCATCTGGAATTTGCATTGCGTCAGTGACCCTCCATTGCCTTGGCGGAGGTCTGCACTCTCTGAGTGCTTTTCCAGTTTAATTTTTGTGGCATTATGTTTTTGTGGTTATTAACTTTACACATGGTCCCGGCTAACTCCCTGCTATGATGCTAAGTATGCATAATCCACCACCTGTCTGTAAAGGTACATAACTTAACATAACTAGATGTATCAACAGAGTTGTGAAAGGTTGGCTTCAAAAAGTGAAAATGCTGTATTGGTTGTATGTGTGTGTGCACTGACCACAGGCACTGGCACTAGTTAGCTGACGTAGCCTGGCTGATAAGATGTGCTAATGAGATGAGATGTGTCAATTCATTGATTGAATGACTGGAACATACTTTAGCATCTCTCAGTATCATAGGGTAGCATTGCTGCCCAGTCCAACATGTTCTCTCCACAGGAAAGAAGTCACTCAGTGTTTTTCCATCTCCTGCAACATCTTTGTGTGTGTGTGTGTGTGTGTGTGTGTGTGTGTGTGTGTGTGTGTGTGTGTGTGACAGACCTTTGTTTTCTTTCCTTCTGTCCATAGATGATAGTGCCAAACTATCAAACTAAGATGTAGAAATCCAGAACAGAACAGAAGTTCAGCAAATGTGGCCTGCATCCAAAGGTCTTTTTGTTGCCATAGTCATGAATGTCAGAATGTGTGCAATTTGTGCCTCTCATCATGAGATATTGCTGACTGAAGTCACAGTTTCACATTCATGTTTTTCACTTGGTGGCGCACCACTAATGACTCCTTCAGATCAACAGGCCACAAAAATTCCCTCATCTTGGATTGAACGACTATTCTGAAAAACAGCTTTTAGCCTCCCCTGGTTTGACGAGTCCCATAGCCGAGGGCCAGAGGTAGGGGGTGAGGGGGGTGGGGGGTTAATGCTTGCTGGGGATTAAAAGATTCTATTCCTTATCAGTATAGTGGAGCTACACCCACCCAGCTGCGTGTGCAGTGTGCAGCAGTGTCTTGGGAATTACTGAACCAAAATCATCGGTCATTCCATTTTATTCCACAAGCTGAGCACAGAAGTATGCATGTGAGTGGGCAACCAATTCATGGCAAAACTCTTCAGAAAGCACCTCAGATGAGCTGCAGTTAAACATTCTAGTCTGCAGTGCTAACGTGTTGCCTGCCTGTGGGTTGTTGAATAGCAGCTGTGGTTGTGTAGGACTGTCAGTCTCCGGCTTGTCCTGAATTTATGGGAGCCTTTTCAAGAGCCTGTGCACCCAGGAGACGCACACATCTGCTGGGGACATCCCAGAATGATCATAATCAAGCCACACTTTTCTCTGTTCACAGTTCAGACTGTATGAATCCTTTCTTTCTTTTTTGTAACTACACACACACACACACACACACACACACTACACTAACAAACAGAGTGCACATATAGTGACTCAAATGTGGATCGAAGTTTGTTCATGGCTTTAGAATGTTTTGCTTCACTTTCACTCTCTCAAATACCACAACATCCACACACTAAAAGACACACACATGTGCACACACACACATAGACACACATACACACGTGCACACACACACACACACACACAAATGCACGCCGCTCTCTGACTATTCAAATTTCAGACTGTTGCTAGCCAGACAGGATGGAAGTGGGGGTGGGAGTGGGGCATGGGGGGGGGGGCAAATAGGCTTCCCAGCACATGTACAGCATATGATAATCTCACCGGGGAGCTTACAGTATACACAGGTTTTCCTGTGGGCCTGATTTCCATTGCGAGCACATGCAGACTCGTACACACACACACAAACTGAATCAAACACACACATGGTTGCCCTGTCTCTCTCACACAGATGCACGCACACTCACACACACATACACACACACACACTACCATTGCCATAGAGTGCTAGCATTGTTGTCTTGCATATAACGTTCTTGTTCTTGCTGCAAATACAAAAACAAGTCTGATTGAGATATTCCTCCACTGACATGCCAACATGCATTTGGGTGTGAAAAGTCAATTTAGAAGTGTTTAAAATGAACAAAACTCCACAAAACAACTATGTATACAGATATATAGTGTATAACTAATACACAATACAACTTCAGCTTTGGTGAGAGGAATAGACTTGAATAGACTTAACACCTTAACATCAAAAGGCTGAACAAAATTTTTGTCATGTAAGTAATGCTATTATGATGATGACATAACCAAAATGTGTCGGTTGATTCATTTGTGGACATTCTGTGTGTGTGTGCTTGCGTGTGTGTGTGTGTGTGTGTGCGCATGTGCGTGCATGTGTGTGTGTGTGTGTGTTTGTGTGAGTGTGTGTGGCCCTGCAGCTGTTATGGGGAGAGTTGTGCAACACCATGGAGCCCTTATTGTGAGGGAAAGGAGACTCTGGGGTACATTGACATGGTCTGTGAGCATGAGAAGGAAAGAGAAAAAACACACTACACACACACACTACACACACACACACACACACACACACACACACACACACATACACATGCGCACACACAACACACAGATGTGTAGGGTCGATGACATACAAACACTGAAGTGGCATACATCTTGCTCTGTTGGCATGTTTAGGGTGTAAAACAGTGCTGTGGTTCTTAAAGCATACAAATTAAATCCTATATTCTCTCTCACACACACACATACACACACACACACACACACACACACAAACACATACACATACACAAACACATACACACACATCAGTGTTGTTGTCACATAAACACACCCAGACATATGCACTCACACACACACACAACCACACAAACACATGTTTAATCAGGCTCATTAAACCAATGTGAAATGACTCAGCAGTTTAAGGCAGCTTATTTTAGAACAGGCAAATTAACATTGCTGTGCCACATGTATATGAGGGGATTATGCATGTGTTTGTGTGTGTTTGTGTGTAAGTGTGTGTGTGTGTGTGTGTGTGGTTTGAACCCAAGAGGACATAAATGTGGCCTATACACATAGTATAAATCCTGTCAATGGAAGTTAATGTGAAACATAGATGTCAGATACAGATGAGGCATAACAGAGTTAAAGGGAAACTAAACGTCCGGACAGAGCAACAAGAGAAATGGAGGGATTTTCCTGATATGTGGAAGCAATCATTAAAATAATAGTCTCTCTCTCTCTCTCTCTGTCCCCCCCACCACACACACACAAACTTCCATCTCTATGTAATAAAGACATCCAAGCAGTGGCTAAAGAAAAAAAAAAACTCCCTCAAAGGTAGGCCTCACTCTTCACAGCCTGTAGCCTACCAACACAAGACCACGCCCGTTTAAAGACAATACACCTAAGGCATTCTGGGATTGAATGTAGTGACCACCCCCCCACCCCCCCTATCCACCCCCTCCCACCACATTCATCTCAGAATTCCAAAAGCATCAGGCCCTGGAGAGGAAACACCCACTTCCTCCACATTCCCGTGGGGTTTTCCATGCCCGCCATAGTAAATAAGCCTAAGGAAAGAGAAAGAGAAAGAGTGGAGGAGAAAAAAACATTGTTTCTTTCAGGGACGCTGTTATTTCCCACACACACGCGCATACACAAGGAGCTCCACAGTGAGACTGAGTGTGTCGAGCTGTTTACCCACCCACATGTTAACACACACACACATGCACACATTCAACTCTTTAACAGGATCTTCACACAGGGTAAAAATGACACATGTTAACACACACACACATGCACACATTCAACTCTTTAACAGGATCTTCACACAGGATAAAAATGACAGGTCCAGACACTGGTTAGAAGTATGTCACTACCTTACATCAGTCTGATCAGTGTTATGCACAACTCATCATGAACAGTTAATGTGTATACATGACTCCTTTGCCTCCAAACTACTTACTATACTATATTTACTACTTACTTTTGCTAATCTTTTTACATTTTGGCTTATTTAGTCCACACAACTGCAGGCCCCTCACAACAAGTGTGTGCAAATGCCCAAGACTCAAGGACAATCACTTTGCACACACACACACACACACGCACTCAAGACCATATCAAGGAGAGACCCTGCATAGACCTCTTTCTGTCTGCCTGCGTACAGAGGACACTTACAAACAGGACACAAACACACTCACACACACACACACACACATACTGAGACACATTTGCACACACACAGAAAGTTTATCGCCTTTCAGTCTGGGAAATGCTACAATTTTCCAGCCTGACTCCAGATTCTGGTTAGAGTCACTGGTGAGATCTGACCTACAGACAATAGAGAGTTCAGGGAGGAAATGATTAGAGTAGACAAATGTAGGAGCAAAATGGAGTGATCAACAGGACAGTGTGTGTGTGTGTGTGTGTGTGTTTATGTAGATTTGGTGTGTGTGTGTGTGTGTGTGTGTGTGTGTGCATGTGCAAGTATTTGTGTCAATGGTGTAGGCTTAAGCACATTGTTTACAGCTGTGTATCAGCAGTAGGCCTAAGTATGTGTGTGTGTGTGTGTGTGTGTGTGTGTGTGTGTGTGTGTGCGAGTGTGTCAAGGGTGGTGTTGAAAGGAGGCTGGCCAGCATCACTACTGAGCCTGATGGGAGAGATGATAAGAGTGGAATTTTCCACAAAAAGGCGGGGAGGAGAGGCAGTATAGTGGCAGTGTGTGTGTGTGTGTATGTGTGTGCGTGTGTGTGTGTGTGTTTCAAATGGATGAAAGTGTTTGAGTGCGTGTGTTTATGCATGTGTGTAGCCAGCATGTTTTTTTTCTACTTTCTATCCATGCTAATATGATTAGACGGATCGCTAAGAGTCCTGTGTGAGAGGTCATAGTTGAGCAGGTCAAATACACCAGTCTCTGTCCATGTAAATCTCCCCTCAGGAACACCTCCTGTCACCCACTGGATTTAACAAAGAGCAAGTTCAGACAGTGCATACAGACAATTAAGCAAAGTATTTTTAAAGTATCCACTTTTACTTGTTTGTGTTCAAAATTCAAAAAACACTGCATTACAAAAATAAAGTATTTCCAGTCTACAAATAAAGAAATTGCCAGGGCTTGTTTGGCTCTTTTGGGCCATATAAGACTATACTACTCTGTCCTGAGGGCAGAGGCTGCCACATGTCTATCATATGCACGAGACACATAATCATGATGACTGCAGTTTAAAGAAAAAAACATGGAATATGGAAATACAGTGTTTGAGGCACACATAGTTTCCACCACAGGCTGATGACAGGTGATTATGGCCCATCGACAGCAACAAGACAGATGGACCTCTGAGGCTAATAGTTTACTGGAGGTGGACAGCATTGTTAGTGTCCACCATTTGAGAAGACACAAATATATCAGTGCTTCTCTCTCTCTTTCTCTATCTCTCTCTCTTCTCTCTCTTTCCCTTCCCTCTCTTTGAACATCCAAACACTTCTAAACACACACACACACACACACATACACACACACACACACACACACACACATGCATGGGACCACAAAAGTTTTTGTTCCCCAGTAAAAGGCTCTTGCGTGTTTTATCGGAGGTTGCAGTCTTAGCGCTGATCTTCAGCCATGTGTTCAGAGATGGGCTGATTTCTTCTCTACCCTCAGCTTGAACTAAAGCAGAACTGAATGAAAAAATCACTCCAACACCAGACTCAATCACTGCAGGCTCTTTCGAAGGCAGACGTGTTTTCACAAACTCTTTGACACACACACACACACACACACACACACACACACTCACAAGGGAGTGGGTGAGGGAGTTGAGCCTGTTGTAGCACGCAGGAGAGCTGGGCTTTGTTTCAGCACAGGAATGCAAAATTGAGAAAGCGCTCCACCGCAAAAAAACCTCCCAGCCATTCCTTGCTGTAATCAGAGCCAGTCTGACAACCCCCACCCTGCTCTGCTTGGAACACACACACATACACACACACACACACACATTCTCACACACACACAGTTTAAAAGATACATACCCATTCATGCATACACTAAACACACACACACATACACCTCATGTGTGTATGATCACCTAGAGACTCACACATACACTGAAACACACACACACACACACACACACACACATACACCGAATAAAATTCACTTCTGCATGAATGCACACGTGCATTTATGGACCTCCACACACATTAACATTTCTCACAGATCAAGTGTCAACACACACACACACACACAAACACACACACACACACACAAACATGCACTTGCAGACATTGCACACACACATTTGAAAGCACACTAATGTCCAGTGAAACACATGCACAGTAACTTGTGAGTAATGGCAGGTACCTCATTATATACCCACAATAGTATGTTATTCTACTGATGACAAGGCAACTGTATTTTCAGGTGTGTATATTTATGTGATGTGTATATTTCTGTGTGGGTGGATCAGAGTATGTGTATGTGTGTGTGTGTGTGTGTGAGAGAGAGAGAGAGAGAGAGAGAGAGAGAGTTTGTGTGTCAGTGTGTTGTTTGGGTGTACTTTTGGGCTTGGGGTTCACACACACACACACACACACACACACAGAGGGAGTTATGTGAGTTTAACCTGTGCTTTGCGTGTGGCTGATCCACCTGTAGGAGTCTGCTCTGTGCCTCCTGTGCCAGCGAGATTCAAACTGCAACGACCCCCACCCACACACACACACACACACCCTACTGTACTGCACCTCAAACCCACATCACACAACCCCACCCCGCACCACCCCACACCATCACACCCTGCACCAGTTACACTCATCCACTCTGCAGGCTCCAGGCATTCAGGAGGACTACACAGAGATCTCTCTCTCTTTCACTCCTCTCCCTGCATCTCCATCTGTACCTCACTCTATCTTAATAACTTTGTTTTTCATCTTTTATTCTCTCTCTCTCTTTCTCTCTCTCTTCTGTCTTTTTCATATGAAGGGGGTGAATGTCAGGTGTACTTCTGTTGAGCGCTCTTTGTCAAGAATTACCCAACTTGCCTTCATTCTTCCAAAGACAGTTGTGTGCTCTCTCTCGTTCTCCCTTCGTTTCTCTTGGGTTCTCCTCCCTCCAAGCCTGCGTCCCAGAGAAGAAATAATATTATTACTCTTGTGCCTCCATGTCACGAGATCTCTTCCCTGCTATCTCTTGTCATCTCTCTCTCTTCCTATCACTTCACCTCTTGCTCTCTCTCAGATGTGGCTGAAGAGAGACAAGGGAAAGTGTGTGTGTGTGCATGTGTGTGTGTGTGAGTGTGCATGTGTCTGCATGTGTGTGTGTCTAAATGTGTATATATGTGTGTGTGTGGATGTGTGTGTGTGTGTGTTCATGTATCAGCTTGTGTGTGTGTGTGTGCTGGTTGTGTGTGTGCATGTGTGTGTTCATGTATCAGCTTGTGTGTGTGTGTGTGTGTATGTGTGTGCTGGTTGTGTGGGTGGGTGAATGTTTCTTTAAACTGTGCTCTTGGGAAGGTCTGACTGCAAGCAGATTTCTGCTTGTTTTCAATAAGGTCTTGGATCCCCTCGCCTGAAGATGTATCTTCAACAGCAGGCTTATAGAAAACAAGTGTGTGAGCCCCGCCATCAGGCCAAAGGTGTTTTTAATAATTACATCTGTCAAATTACGCACATCTGCCTAATATTAAACAAGTTGAAAAACATTGCTAAAATAGGAATGACTCACGCAGCGTGTGCCACACTGTTCCTTTGTAGGTAGGCTTCTATTTGCTCTTGTTTTTTTAGCTGGCCGCAGTTGCGGAAATGAATATCAAATGTGGTTCGCTTCGCATAAATCAGAACCGGCCAGTGTGTCCATGCAACTGTACTCCAACTGGATTTGTTTGGTGAGGGAGCGGGTGGGACTTTAATTTAACTCTTTCCTCTCTTTCTCTCTGAAAGGCTTCAGGAAATATTTGCATTTGCATGAGAATGTTAACTAACCAGACACACACACTTCTACCACATATATAGACAACTACAGATTCAACACTCACAATCTGAGCTACCACACATTTAAACACAGACACACACACACATACACACAGCCCAATCTCCTATGGGCAGCCCAGCGTGAAGGCATGCAAGTGTTCTGAATAAACATGGTCGACTCTGAGCTGTGTGTGTTTTGGCCCCCATGCTGGGGAAGTAAGCTCTGTGTGTCTGAAGCTTTTAAGTCAGTAAGATATCGAACATAAACTTATACATAGTATGTAAATTATAGAGTGTTACTGTCACCTGGTTTTCTTCTATGGATTTATTCTCAAATGTGGGTGATGGGGGATGTAAGATTGTTAAAGATTGCTGGATTGTTAAAGTGCATGAGGATACTTTATGTATATTTATCGTGTTCTGGTACAACCGCTGAGATATATTGAATTTCCATCCCCTATCATTATTGTGTTCCTACAAATGGCTGCATTTTTAGAATTGAGGCCACAGTCCTAAACCCATCTATAGGACCCTAGGACCCTTCATGTTGACAGTGCCGGAGGTGAGGCTTCAGCTACAATATACGGCACCTGCACCTGGACCCTGAGGAATGGGACGGGCTTTAGGGGTGTACCTGTAGGGTCAAGGGTATACTCGCTGCGGCTGGACAAGACATTCATCACCCAAAGCAAAGGCAGAGCATGACCTGGATGTGGGTCAGGTCCACTAAAAGGAGAGACCTTGGGGCCTGAGGCCAGAGCATGGGTTGAAGGCTGACCCAGGGTCAGTGACAGGGGTGGGACTCTGAAAGGCAGCTGTGAGGCTGTGTGTGTACTGCGCTGGACGGGACAGAGGAGTTATGGGCCTGAGTCAAGGGCCTCAAGGCTTGGACTGGGCCCCCTGAGGAGAACGAGGGAGGGAGGGAATGAGGGCAGGAGGGAAGGAGGGAGAGAAGGAGAGGCCTCACATCTGGAAGCCGGAGCCTGAAGCAGAGCAGAAGCCGCCCTAGATGAGAAGCAGACTCCCCCAGCAACCAGCACCATGGCAACCTGAGAGGAGAACAGGGAGGGTTGCAAGATGGCTCCCAAGGGAAAACAAACTGTGCTCTTGAGGCATGGTTTTCATAACGTGCACTAAAAGTACTGTGGGCTGTCTCCAAATTGGCCTGCTTAAGAAAGCTGATATATTGTTTGCTGAAATAAGCTCTTTAAAGAAACAATATAATAAAATTTAACTACAAAACTACACAGTCTATCTCTCTGTTTTAAGAAACAATTTTACAATGTCCTAAATTGTTCCAGAATAAGGATTTACTGCACGGCAACACAATAGGTGTTATCCAGCAAACAGCAGCATGATCTTGCGAACCATTTGTCAACTGAACACAGCAGCCACAGTTGCCTTTAAGAATGGGAAGACAGAATGAGAGGAGAAGCGAGCCTGGACAAATCTCTATGGCTATATTTACATAGCTAATATGTGCAAATGGGAACTCTTGTGCAAGGGAGTCTGTGTGTATATATTCAGAAGCGGGCATGTTTACATGTTCCAGTGTGTTCATGTCTAAACGTGTGTGTGATGTGTGTGTGTGAGCATGTGTTTGGGGGTTGGGCAGTCCGTGGCAGGTGTAAAGCCCAGTGTCCTCGGTAACACTGCTGAGGTCCAGCCTTGGTTTCGCTCATTGGGATTAAGTCGGATCAGATGCTGTCTAAACGGACTTTCGGTGCCGAACCAACAACCTTGCTCAGGCCTCTGCAGTAGGACAATGGACATGGACACGTGTTGGTTTAAGAACTAGGGGAGATGGATCGTGTGTGTGTGGGGGTGTGTGTGTGTGCGGGGCACAGAAGCCTCTCCTTCAAAAGCTCTAGGACATGGGTTATCTGAGCTATGCCTACCCTCAGGGAGTGTGTGAGTATTTGCGTGTGTGTCTGTGTGTGTGTGTGTGTGTGTGTGTGTGTGTATGTGTGTGTGTCTCCCTGAAAAGTTTGCTTTCAGGCTTGTGTGTTTGTTTTTCCTGCCTGCCTGACTCATGCAATGCGGTCGGGGGGGTGGGTGGGGGTTGGTTGGTGGGGGAGAGTGGCTTCACTCAGAGGTGTCAGGAGCACACACACACTCATGCTCGCTCCTCACACAACGGAACAGCACAGGCTAAACACTGGCCCCTCACTCTCTCACCACACGTTACCACCATGTCCACCACTTCAATGTGTCTATCTACCAACATCATGAATCAGGAAGGAGCATAAGAAATGGAAAGTTGAACACCAACAATCGACTGTAATTTTACTCTGACTTTTGGGAGTCTTTACATAAGTGTCGTGACCTTTGTCAGATGTACCATTTCCCAACCACTCAGACGCACACACTGCCCTATTGGCTGCATCACATTGGTTTTCCTTTGAGTTGGGCATGCTTGGCGGACATGGCACTGATCTCAAAGCAGTCTCCGGCGTGCCTTTGTGCCGCATGGCGCATGGGATGTTGATTCCCTGGTGTACCTGACAGTGTCAGTTTCGGCAGCTCGTAAAAACTGCCTTTAGTCACGCCGAGCCGGCCCTCTGGCTCAAACAGCTACAGCCTAGCAACCAACCACCAGCCACAAGTGACACAAGATGCTTGGAGAGTGTGTGTGTGAGTGTATGTGTGTGTGTGTACAGTCTCCTACCACTGCAGCCAGCACGGGCAGCCAGAACACCCCTGTACACACACCAAATGCCTCTCTCTAACACACACACACACACAAACGCCCCCCCCCCCCGAGTATGGAAGGAGTGATGTCAGTCCCCTTGCTCAGAGGCTGGCATGCTGACTTGGTGTGTGTGTAAGGGTGAGAGGGCAAGAGGGATAAGGAAGAGAACAGGAGAGAGAGAGAGAGAGAAAGAGAGAAACGGAGGGAGACAAAGAGGATCATGTGGAGAGAAATAGATGAGACTGATGGAAAGAGAGAGTAGAACAGAGAGATGAAGAGGAAGATATGAAGAGGAGTGGAAGAAGAAATGAGAAAGAGTGAGCATGAGAGACAGACTAAGAGGGCATGCATACAGATACAGTGACAGAGAGGTGGGACGGTTAGGCTGTGCTCAGCCAGCTTGGCAGAGCAGTGTGCAAGAGTGAATGGGCCATTCATTCAAACTCTCTCTCCCCTCCCCAACTCTCCTCCATCCCACTATAATTAATAATCCACATGGTGGATGGCCCACATTTGAACAGATGAACTCCAATGGAAACACTCCATTGCCATAGCGGAAGAGAGTGCTAGCCAGCACTAACGCCCGGCCACCACACAGGCCTGTCATTGCATTAAAGGCTACTCTTTGTTCTGGGCTCGCTTGGGAAGAGGGAGAGTGTGTGTGTGTGTGTGTGTGAGAGAGAGAGAGAGAGAGAGAGAGAGCAGGCCAGTTTACCAGACAGGGCCAACCCTCAGCCACTAGAGCCTCAGTGAGCAGAGTCAAGACCCAGATGGACAGTGACCACGGCTCTGGTTTGGCCCAGAGCTGGCATGGTTCCGGCAGCCCCTTGCCTTCAGGCCTAGAACATGATGATGGGCTGTATTGTGCTTAATGTGGTTCTTCTTTTTTCTGCCGTGGTTCTCCTGGTTCTAATGTGGCTAATGTGGATGAGATCTAGTTCCCATGGATTCAGACACTAATAGCACACATGCCTCTGAACAGGAAATCATTACAGATCAAAGGCTCTGTTATAATTGTTAAAAATCTACTCATTTGACTCGACTCAGGTCATGTAATTACGAGGGAGAGATATTTATTTGTGATGAGCAGTGAACAGCAGTCTGCACTGGAGAGACTCTAGCCATGATTGGACCCAGAGTACACACACACACACACACACACATTGGAATGAGAGAAAGATGGAGAGCAGTACAGATGGAGCAATACACCTGTCTATGATTTAATTTTTCATTAGAGAAAGGTTCTGTGTGTGTGTGTGCATGTGTGTGAACATGATGCTTTCCCAGTGCAGGATTGAAAAGGGAGCCTGTTCTCTGAACTCAGCCAAACTCCACCTCTGCCAGGATCAGCTGCCTGATCTCTTTGAACTGTAACCTCCCTCAGCACACGCACACACACACACACACACACGCGCGCATACGTGCATTAGCATACGCGTGCACATATACACACACACACATATATATATATATATATATATAAACACACACACATGCACAGAATAGTTCATAAAACGCACACCATCATGTACACACATCCATACAAGACACAAACATACAGCCACACATACAGGTTGTACTGCACAGATACCGCAAACACAAATCTATGTGGCCATACACAGACACACAAACAGACTCGCTCACAGAGCACAGAGCATTCCTGCCTTCATGTATCAGCAGGGGAGCGATAGTCCCGGCGCCGACAGACCAGTCCACCCCAAAACCTTTCCACACCTTCCCTCCTCACACCAGTCGCCCCCTCTGCCACTACACACACACACACACACACGCACGCACACACACCTCTTTGAATGCAGTATGTAGGAGAACAGGGACTCTCAGAAGGGGTCCAGGGAAGCGGATGTCCGGTAAAGACACCCCGCACCTCCAGCAGGTCTCACATAGACATACCCACACACACAAACACACACACACACTCACACACACATCACCCTCAAGTTCATATGAGGATCTTCTGAGGGCTTTCCGTAACTAGCAGGGAGAGATTTGCACTTCATATTCATGAAAACCCAGTAAATCTAATCAAAATAGAGAGGAGTGTGTGTGTAGACAGATGACCGCAGAAAAGGGGATCGTGAAAGACAGAAAGGAAGCTGTATGTGTGTGTGTGGGTGGGGAGGGGGGGACAGAGAGAATAAATGTGGCTCTCCAAACTGTCCCAATAACTCCAGTCACAAGAAGTCACTTCCACAGTAGTCCTCTTCTCCAATGCATAATAGTGCCTATCCTCTCATGTGTATGTATCTGTGTGTGCCCCCTCTTCCAGTCCAGACAGCCCAATTGGGCCATCAATCCCATTGAGGCCCAGCAGTCTGGTCTGTAGGCCATCTTCCCCTGTCATGGGCTGCAGTGGAGAGGCCCCCCAGGCCCAGAGGATGTGGCCCAGGGTCCTCCTCAGACACAGGCAGACCGGCGGTGGATCCCATGTCTCCCCTGACTGAGTCTGCCAAGGGTCTGGGCCCAGTTCCGGCACAGGTCCACCAGAGCTGCCTATGGGTCTCTGGGCTCACTGATAAAACCACAGGGGAAAGTTAGAAGCTTTCATTTGATTAGGGGAGTCAGATGAATTGAGAGGATAGTGGATAAAAACAGACATTTTTAATGTGGGTCCTTAGGTGTGTGGAAATACATGTAAATGTCTGTGTGTGTGTGTGTGTGTGTGTTTATCAGTGTGTGTGTCCTTGTAAGCCTGTGTTTTTACACCCTTGTTTCTCTTTGAAAAAGTTCCTCCATGAGGGGAAAAGAGATGCTTAGCTTAGGAGACATCATGGTGTGATTTGTGAAAGCCCCATTACACCATTCCCTACAGAGAACTAGAAGCCATTTGAATGACGCCCCCCCGCACTTTGCAACCCACCCCCCAACCCCAGTCCTTCCATGCAGGCGATGGAAATCACATGTGATGCCACGGGGAGAGCTTAAAGCGGTGCGGAGCTCATTTTTAGATTAAGACCAATCATCAGGAGAGCACAACAGTGCTCCTCAAGCCAGTGCTTGGCGGTGTACGTCGCTGCTGAGGTGCTGTTAAACATCTTTATGGAGACGCAAGGGGAGATGTTACCCCACCCCCTTCCTCTCCTCCCCCACCTCTTCTTCATTCCACATCTCTGCTCTCTCTTTTTCTCTTCTTCCCTTTCTCTCTCACTTTGGCTTCGCAATCTACACAGAATGTTCAGTTGTGAAGGAGTTTGTGGAGTGCTCTGTAACGCCCACGTTATCCGGTGTGGTAACCACCCCCCCCTTCCCCTGGGTTCTGGTCACGGCCAGGGTGAAATGGCCTTTCCAGTCCCCCCTCTACTCCTGAACCCTGAGGCCGCTCGCTCCCATGCTCAGAGTTTCAAACCCCATGGCCGAGGCTCTCACCACTGAAGGAGAAGAGAGATGCTGGCTGAGATAGAATGGCTGAGAAATGGGGGTCCAACTGCATGCCATGACTCCTGCTGTTGAATCACACACACACAGAAGAGTCTGAGTCTGGGACTGTATCCATGTCCACTGGAGAAGCATGAGACAGATGACTGTAAAACGCAATGCATGTGTGTGTGTATGTGTGTGTGTGTGTGTGTGTGTGTGTGTGTGTGTGTGTGTGTGTGTGTGTGTGTGTGTGTGTTTGTGTGCTTGGAAAAGTAATTTCCAATGCGGTTGGCTTCAGATTTTTCTAGTCATTATCGAGGCCTGACGAATATTATTGGAGGATACAAGCATAGAGGATAAAGCAGAGCTAATTTGTTTCGAGAACAAACAGGATTAAATTGCTTTGTTTTTTCATCCTGAGTCAGTTGGTCCTTTTCTTTCCTCACAGATAGGAGCACATTTTGACCTCTCACTCCAGATTGGCTGTGCTGTTGTCAAAGCAATGACATCACTTCCTTTTGGCAGGCACTGAGGCTTTCCATCATCACGCTGCCTGAAGCGAGAGACTGTCAAGAAAGAAAGAAATTAAGAAGAGAAGCAAGCGACAAAGAGGGAAAGAGTAACATGTGCTGGAAAAAAAACAAGACCGAAAGGAGAAAAAAAGCTCAACTCGATAATGACATTAATTATCCCTTTGCACATAATGAACACAGCCTCAGGGTTTCTAAAACATGTCGGTGTGCCAACAGTCCTGTCACTGCTCCTTGGCTTTACCATCAACTCGCAGGCCTACAATCAGCGCAAACCAGAGACACGTGAGAATTGTAGGCTTCACGCACATCTCTGTCTGTTTAGTCAGTGCAGGGTCACAGTTTTAAACACGCCACTCAAGAATTCGGTCTTGCTTAACTCTGTGTTGGCTCCTTGTACAAACACATGATTTGCGATTACAAGCCTGGTCTTAAATGAGCAGTAATGGAAGTGAAGTGGCCATGATGACAATGTGGATAATAATACTAGTTGTGTGAATCACAGAGATTCAGAAAACTTATGTAAAAGACTGACACATTCAGTCTGAATTTCAGGAGCTTTTTTGATGTTGTCAAGGTTCTCCTTTTAAACCCTGGCTAATAACCAGATAGCTAATGGCAAACTGTAGCCATAACTAGTTAGGTAACGGGATGCTCAATCCAACTCAGGGGCAGATTTTTACATGCCCATTTCAGGATATATCTCTGTCTTGCAGACTATCATTATGTTGATCTGATGTAGAGAAGTGGTGTGGAGGACTGTCAGAACTTCGACTTCAAACTTCAACTGAAATGTCCTTGTCTTCCCCTAGTCAGCTTGTCTCTTAACTACCCCAAAAAATATAGTCTGTTTCTCATCATGACAGCATCAGTGCTCCTAATGTCTTTCAGTTTTCCTGGAAACAACTAACATGTTTACAAGCTAACAGCATGTGCCACTGCGCTGCTGACCCCCATCCTCCTCATACCACCCCCCTCTCTGGCCTTGCCTTCCCTTCCTGTCAGGACCTGTTTCTAGTTTTTAGCCGCAGCCCTGGTGCAAGTCAGTCAGTTTGCTGAGAGCCGAGACCTTGAGACGTCTCTTTCCTTAAAGGGGTAACAGACCCAGCTATAGAATAGACCGGAGGGAGGATTATGCACGTTTAACAAGGGACACCTAGGAACAGAGATGGAGGCTAAGAGGTAACGGGAGAGAGAGAGAAAGAGAGGGAAAGAGAGGAAAATGGAGATAAAGGAGAGCATGCCAGAGAGAAGTAAGAGAGGGATAGAAAGACAGAGAAGGCCAGAAGGAGAGACAGAGGGCAGTTAGAGAGAAAGAAAGAAAGACAGAGAGAAAGAGTGCAGTAAAAGACTATGATTCATTCATTTTTCCATGGAGCGACAGTCCAGGGCCCCTGCAGTGCAGATGTGGTGTGAAGATAAAAGGGCAGGAGTGGAGTGCAGAAAGGGCACGCTCTGCTTAACCGCTCCCCTGCACACAGACACCCCGTCCGCCCCATCCCACCCCGCTCACCTTGTCGTGAAAATGTTCTCTTTCACTGAATGTGGGTCAGTAAAGAGCCTGGCCGCTTTCCTTACACTCAGGTGTCATTCAAAGCCCATTCAAATGTCACCCCATCAGTGGGACTGTTCCCAGCATGCCCTTCACCAGTGCTGACAGCTGAGAATTGCACAAGGCAACCCCAGCAACAGAGAAGAAAGCAGGTCACTGTCAAACAGCTCTTTTCACATAAACTTACATATATAGCAAGTTACATAGTCCTCGGAGTTGTAGTCTACTCAGGTGACAATTTAACCAGGGCCTAGGTTTTTGATTAGCTGGGTGCTGGGTGTTGAAAAAGAGTAACTAACTGTTTGTCATCATTTCACAAAAAGAAAAATCAATAGAAATAGAAATGAAGTATGATCTTGATATTATAATATGCAATTTATTATCATCTTTTTGAGAGAGAGAGAGAGAGAGAGAGAGAGAGAGAGACTTAGAACAGCTGAACTGCTAGCTCATGGAACTTATTCATCAAGAGACTGTTCATGGTTACTGTCAGGCTGTTTTTTTTTCTCTCTCTTCCTCATTGACAAGGGAAATATGTGACATTTTCTGTGGGGGCTGAAATCGGTTGCATCTTAAAAAAAACATTCCTGGAAATGTTTGGACAGACAAGTGCGTTGTGGCAATGGCTGTGTGTTTGGCCACGCTCCACCTCGTCTTGTCTGCGTTTGAAAGGCGTGTTGGCAATCGCTCCCACGCCACACCGCAAGTACAGGCAGAACACGGCAATGATGGATTGCATCGGCTCTCCCATTCATACGGGCATGTATGGGCAGCATCCAGATTTCACACCAGCAGTGTGTGTGTGTGTGTGTGTGTGTGTGTGAGAGAGAGAGAGAGAGAGAGAGGGAGCGAGTGTGACCTTAAAGACTGTGGGTTTGAATGTGAACTGCCTAAGTGAACCCAAAGTTTCCAGTGTCGTTAGAATAATCATTGTAAAATAAGCCGTCCAACACCTTCTTGCATTGCCACATAACGAAACACAACACCCCATCATAACACTGTACCAACCTGACGTGCCACAGCCTGTGAAACATTCCGCCTGGAATCCTCCATCAGAATCAGCCTCAGCTAACTTGTTTCCACAGCTGACGCTGAAGGGCAGAGAGAGTAGTTCTGCTGTCCTCATTTTGCTGACCCCCCACCTTCCCCTGAGCTCAAAGGGGGAAGAAAAGGAAGTTACCCCCAGAGGAGGCATATATTGGGAGGGGTCTTCATGCGGGTCACTGGAAGAAGCGCTAGCACTAACATGAGCAACAGTCTGAGACAAGGGCCTGTTCATGCTCCTGCCATGACCTCTCTTCCCTCTCGTCTCACGCTAGCTGGATCTTGCCTGCCACACTCCTGAGAGAGAGGGGTGAGAGGGTGTGTGTGTGTGTGTGTGTGGGTGGAGGAGGAGGAGGAGATTGTTCAAGGTTGGGGGTGGGGGGGCGGGGGGGTCGTATAGGGGATTACAGGGAAGGGTTCCAATCCCCAAGTGCCACCAGGCCATGTTTTTCAAATCAGTCTTGTGTGCTCTCCCCGTAACAGTCAATTATGTGAATTTCAGTCATTTAATTTGCAGTGATGTCAAAACCCCAGGTTTGCGTGTTTGGAAAGGCGAGGGGGGATTGGGGGGTGGGATTGAGGGTATGCTTAGGGAGCTGGGGTGGGGAGAGTGGTGGGAGGAAGAGGGAGCAGTGGTGAGTTGGTGTTTGCCGGCGGGCCTGAACTCCTTAACCCAGTTTCTCTGGCTCGCTCATACACTCACTCACACTTGCTTGCTTACGGCTGGTCTTCGCAGACTTATAATGGATGCATTCATGTCCTTGTGCCGTTGAGGAGATGATACATTCTTCTTCCACTCCACATAAACACTACAAGAGGCAACCCTCTCCCCGCAAACTCTTGTGCCCTCTCAAGATACTTAATGGGTTCATTTCAATGAAAATAGGACCTAGGTAGAATCCAAGAGTGACCAGACCAGACATGGCTTGACTAGATACACAAACTATTCCTGAACCTAAACTGTTGTTTTAAAGACTGCTTAACACCACAAGCAGTCTCTGTCAATGACAGCTTTTTTCACAAGCATAAAGCAAACAGCCCCACATAGAACAGTGCCACAATCAGCACACATGCATCTGACTGACTTGTGCCAATGATGTTACTGAATCTGGAAGGGCAAGACTTGTAAATATCTTAGCGAATCATAACACATAAGACATATTTTTCCCGCCTTAATATAAACTGTGAGCATGACTTTGCTGTTATGCTTCAAGGAAAGCACCGTACTGCTTTGCTTCTTGAAGCTTTCCTAGCACAGTTTGCTAAAGTACTCAGCATTACGTTAAACTGGATATTCCAGCCTTGCTTGTGCCAAGACCGGGTTCAGGCTATAGTCCTCCTGCATACAGATACTCTATCATTATTTGCAGTTCCCATGGCGGGGCACCCGTGATGGCTATGTGGCCCTTCCACCAACTCTTCGCCAGGCTCTCTCCCCTCTAATAGCGGCCGATTGAACTGGCTCTGCTCCTAGCCAGAACAAAATGCCGTGTATTGGCCTTGGCCAGGGCTTAGCTTATGCAAAGGCAGGATGCTGAGCCTCGGTCCAAAGTACTCATTAGGCCTGTCAAAGGATCAGTCCCAGGGAGAAGGCAATCTGACACGTTCAATGTCCTATGACGGAACATGGCCTGCCCCAACACATCCGAACAGGGGGGGATGGGGGTGGCAGTGTCATGGAATGGTGTTGCATTCCCTGATTGGTGGAGAGGGGAGGTCGATCTGTCATTGGCCTGGACGGAGGAGGAGAGGTAGTGCTGAGGTCACTGGTTTTGATTGGCACAGCGTTAGAGGCTTGGTGGCCTGCAAAGAGAGAAGCCTGAGAGATTTGGTGTGTATGTATGTGTGTGAGAGTGTGTGTGTCTGTGTGGTTAGATGGGTTGGGGGTACTGACACACTGTGTGCCTTTACCACGCGCATGAGAGGCCTGCAGGAATCCATCTTGAGTTCTAAAATAGAATTACCCTCCGTGGAACACACGGAAAAATCGGTGTCCTCGGAACATTCATGACACAGCCTTTGCACATGAGTAACTGTAAACATCATGACACACATGGTGGCTCTGGCAAGGTCCCAGGGAAATAAGCCAGTGCCTTTTGTTTGTGATTTGCACCAGGATAATGAGTCAAAATGCATTGAGACTTCTAAATAGCCCTGCTTGCTTGTACCACGGCCAAAAGAGATCTTTGTCTGAAATTTAAAAATTCATTGACATTGGCTGTGCGTTGGTTTGACCTGTATCTGATGGAACTGTTCTTGTATATTGCCTTGCTTCTTTGAGTTAACATGAAGTCTGGATTCACTTTGGTGCATCTACACATGGTTTTCGGTCACAGTGATCTGAGTCCAGATCTCAGGATTTGTTGTTGTCTTGTTTTAGTTGGAGCAAGGCGCATGTTGTGTACATTCACCACAAAATGTTTTGTAACATAATAACCAGTTGGGTTGGGTGATTCTCCATCTCAAGAGAGGGGCTGGCTGCAAGAAGTGTCTGACTGTAGGCTGAGTCAGAGAAGAGTCTCAAGCATGTGTGAGTGAGTTTCTGTGTGTGTGTGTGTGTGTGTATTAGAGATAGAGAATTGGTGTGTGTGTACTCTAAGGCAGAGGGGGTTAGGAGTGCTACTGCTTGCTGCACAAAGAGTAAGAGCCTGCACAGTTTTCTTTTTTCTCATGTCCATTTTTTTCCTCCCTCGCCCTTGTTTCTGAAAGACAGCCAGGGGCAAAACCAGCTGAAGTTTGTGTGCATAGTCTCAGTTCAAGATGCACAGTGTTTGTGTGTGTGTGCAGGCGCATGTGCATGTGTGTGTGCTAATAACAAACTGATATTGAGGATGATTAGAAATGCCTAGCAACCTATTTTCAATTATTTTAGTTTTAACTGCATTTAATTGCAGCTATGTAGATTGTTTCAGTTATTACTACAAAACAAACTACATCTAAATTGCGAAGTGCAGTGATAACTGAATGTGTCCTGTATTCCAGCAAATGTCTTCTGGACAATAAAGGCAAAAAGGTTGGGGTATAAGACGTTGGCCTACTGAGCTCATTCATATTGACTAGATGATCGGGTAAGAACACTGTGCCAAGCTTTTTCATTACCAAGTTAACAACGTGTTCATTTCCACTAAAATTTCAATGTGGAAATACAAAGTTAAGTTAATATGTAGCTGTCCATAAGGAAGGACACTGTTGAGCATTAGGGTTGAATGATCATTATGTAATCATTTTGACCCAAACGAAACAAAATGAAAGAGAAATTGCTAAGAGAAATACAACGTGAAGACTGAGGAGACAGAAAGCACATCCAGACTGCTTTCATTCAAAAATCAGAGCCGACCACTCACAGTCCACAACACAATTTACCTCATTCAGAAAATGATCGCCACAAACGAATGACGGATAATACTGCCATCGCAAGGCAAAACATAGGCACAACATGTTCAAAATGACATTCACATCAGTCATGCACGAGACAGAGAATGGTCTTCTAGTGACATCTATAGGCTGAATGGCAAATTTATAGGCCTACTACGTGCTCTTGGGTAATTCTTTTTGTTGTAAGTAGGTCTAAAAAGCAGGTTAGTGCCGTATTCGCCCTATATTTATATTTTCTTACTCTTCAGCAGGCTATAACGCCCCACATGTTAACTTTCTGTTTGCCTCTAGACCTATAGGCCGAAAGATCTAAGGTATTTTCATCTACGATTTGTTACCGCGCATACGCGCCTATCAACATGTATTCATGGCAATCCTTCTAGTAGTGGCTTCAGTTCACCACTACAGAGCTAAACTATCACATTCGTATCTATTCCTTACTAAAATATACTGCTCCAGGTGAGGCTCGAACTCACAACCTCGGCATTGCTCTGCATTGTACTGCTGTATAAGTACCGCGCGCTAACCGATTGCGCCACTGGAGCTCTGTCCTCCCCGGCCAGCAGCACAGAATATAACCGGAAATCTGCTTACGACACGTTCAGATTAGACATTAACGAGCGCTGTACCACATTAAGTATTTTATACAGAGGTTGTTTTGTGTTCTGATTAAACTATAAAAACAGCTTGTATAACACCGGTTTTCGATTGACTAGCGCGTTAAATTAGATTACAGTTACTGTAACGTAGTCTTCAGCTAAGAATGTATCACTCGAATTGTCTTCAACCAAGCGTGTTACGCTTTAAAATAATATTGAAAACAACAGTCGTGGGTTTTTCAGGCCTGGCGTTTAAGTTTGTCGAACGCCTTGGTGATTTGAGTGTTTGAGCGAAAACATAATGAATAGTTGGACAAGCTCACGGGTCGGCTAGTAGGCAGTGGTGTGCATAGACTAAGCTAACTGTGTTATTGTGCTAACCTAACATAAGGTCCATGTTTTCTTGTCCATGTAAATCCCATATCACTATGGTGTTATCAATAGGCATATCGTTACGGGATGTCTATATTCAATTAAGTTGCATTTTGTAAGTTTATGTCCAATAAATTCCAGTAGGCCTTGTATTTGTGTTTGAATATATTCATGATTTCTTATCGGTTTGTTTGGACAGTTCGAAAGGAGGGGGAAATCACCATGACCATCCGAGGCAGAAATTTCGTGCAAATATTATCGATTATCATAAAACCCTACCCGGAAAGCTTTGGGTAGACTGCTTTGATGATGGAAGACAACGCCGCGTGCAGAGCGCTGGTGTTCCCGTTGCGCTTATCGAGTGGCAATTAACAAAAAAAACACACTCTTCGAAAGCAGAGAGGCAGCATTGCAACTTCTTGCAGAACCCATAGGCTTTTGCTGATTTTGGCTCCAAAGTACAAACTCCTCATTTTAACCTCTTATTCTTGAGTCCAGAGAGCAGTCTGCAAAGTAAATTCACCTTTGCCACCCCGCCCCCTGACATTATTTAATCTTGGTTCTGCATTTTGGACTGAACGTTACCACACAAGTCATAAAAATCACAGGGAGATTTCGTCAGTCTGGGAGTCTGCAGTTCAGGCGAAGAAGGCCAAGCGACTGACACATTGAAACTCGCACTGTACACTTACCTTCTCTCTACGTTTGTAGAAATGGCTAACGAATCACTCTTTGTTGATGTGAACAAGTGGATTTCGGAGAATGAAAATGCCTTCCTGCCACCGGTGTGCAACAAACTTATGTGAGTGATTGGTTGCCCTCAATCTATAGGCCTATAGTCTATAGACTTTGATAGATTTTACTCAGATGTAAGCAATTTCCACTGCAACTTTAGCTGAAATAATTCAGTCTAAGTCACTTAAACTCATATGGTCTATGGCCTATGTCATCTCTGACCTGGAAACCTGATTCAGCCCATTTCCTGGTTTTGTGTTGCAGTGTTGTCCACAGTCCACAGTGCATATTTTGTATTTCTCAGGCATTTCCGCCAGCTGAACATCATGTTTGTGGGTGGCCCCAACACTAGGAAAGATTATCATATAGAAGAGGGTGAAGAGGTGAGGTCACAGCCAGTAGGGTATGATGGTGGGATGTGTGTGTGTGTTTGAGAGAGAGAGAGTGTGTGTGTGAGTGAAAGAGGGAGAGAGATACTACATGCTACATGTTTGTCATGTCCCATATTTTTTAATTTGGGAGAAATAAGCTTGTGTGTTATTTCAAGTAGAGAAACTGAGACATCAGAGAAACAGGAACTCATTTTTTTTAGCATTGGCAGACTATTGGTTTGTTGTCAATATGTTATAATATAATCATAATATTTTACAACCTACAAGCAGACAGTGTATCTTGCTATCAAATGGCGCTTTCAAATTAGATAGATACATAGATAGATAGATACTTTATTCATACTGTAGAACATTCAGGAAATTGTTAATTGGAATATGATTTTTTTGTATTGTGATAGGAGACTCTATGTATAACATGAGCTTTATAGCATTACAGGATTAGTTAGCCTATGATTATAGTTTTGTGCCCATTTCTGCCTGCCACAAACTACTTACCTCATCACAAAAAATAGCATACATGCAAAGTGTCACACCACTCATAATTGAATTTGTGTGAAACACATTACAGTGTAGTTTTTTGTTTAGATCAAGGGCACAAGATAGGACAATCTACTATGCATGACAGTGTGCAGTCAAAATAATCCACAATGAACTAAATAAACTAGCTCTTTCTGGCCTCTAGGTGGCACTATAGTTTTATTTTTTAACTATGTGCTGAACCTGTAGCAGTTCATACTTTGCTGTGCTTATCTGTGTGTGTCTATCCAGGCCAGCATACCTCAGTGTCACTTAAACACATATCCTCTCATGTCAGCTTTACTCTTACTATGGTGCCAGTCATGCTTAGATCATGCTTAGGAATCAAATGAATTCAGTACACCGATAGACCAATTGAGCAGACAACACTAATGCCGAATAGGCTACTGCATGAGTATAAGGCACTTATTTCATGCTGTTTTGTGTTTTCAGCTCTTCTATCAGATCCGTGGGGACATGTGTTTGAAAATAGTGGAGAATGGAAAGCATAAAGACATTCACATCCGCGAGGGAGAGGTGAGAGTTGTTCCCTCTCTGGTGCTCACAGCATGGATGTAGACATGGGCTGATCATGTCTGTTAGATGTGTTTGTATGTATGGGTTTTATGATTTTGAGCAACTCCATTTGTAGAATAGTGCACACTCATTCAGTCAATATCAAGATTTTGGAGAAGACAGTTATTGTCTGTCTATTGCCACTGACTGTGTGTGTGTGTGTGTGTGTGTGTGTGTAGATGTTCCTGCTCCCTGCTCGGATCCCTCATTCGCCTCAGAGGCAGGCCAACACAGTGGGTCTTGTGGTGGAGCGCAGGCGACTGCTAACTGAGACTGATGCTCTCAGGTATCAACAAGCTATAGCCAAGCACAGACTTCACCCCTGACAGTCTATTTCTGGGTCCCACAGAAGATATTTTATTGTTTAAATTAGACCAATAGATAATGTGGTTCAGTGCTGGCAATCTAATTAAGGCATTCACAAAAATGGTATATTCATTTTTTATTCATAGTATTCATTGAAAACTAGGTTACCAATAGCATCATCTTCCTTTGATATCCATGTTAGTGGTCCAATCCAGTTGGATCTTTATCCTTACCAATTAGCCTCAACCAGATTGCTCAACCAGATTATGTGGTGGCTGGCAGCTCTGAAATCAGAAAGCTTTTAATTAGCCAGAATGAGGTTCTGTGAAAGCCTTATGAGGTTCTGTGAAAGCCTTATGTCCCATAGGGGATGAAGAAGAGTAAGTAAGTAAGTAGGTTCCATGAGCCGTGTTGTGCCTGCATGATTAACATCAGATTGTATTACCTTTGGTGTTGTACTTGATTGCAGGTATTATGTGGACAATAGTACAGAGATCCTGTGGGAGCGCTGGTTCTATTGTCAGAACCTGGGGACCCAGCTGGTGCCTGTCATTAAAGAGTAAGCACAGAGAAGCCTCTCTACATGGCACTGTCTGGCCTCTAGGAATTTCATCACTAAATGACTCAATGCCTTATGACCATCCCTGACTCAATCAGGGATGGTCATAAAGAAATACAATGACAGAGTCAGTACATTTCCACAACAGTATTTTCAGGCCTGAAGATCTGGATGTTCTCTGGCAGACCACGTAGATTAGGGTTTTAGAGTACAAAGTTACATTAAGGAGAGCCTTTGTTCAGTGTCTGTGAGTTTCTAGTTTGTTTCACCTTCAACAACATCACACACACTTGTTAATATCATCACAGAATGACATTTATCAGTAGATGTATACACAGAATGAGATTTATCAGTAGATGTATATAACAATGGTGAAAATTGTGAAATCCATAAAACATGAAAAACACATTTACAGAGGCTTATAAAGCTTTCATAATGCCTTATACTTGACATAGGCAACAATGTAATTACAGCAGTGAAAGCCTTATATAGCAGAGTTGCAGTATATGTTTATAACTTGAAATGTCTTAATGCATCTTGAGGAGAGGAAAGAGAAAACTCAGGTCAGTGTTATTTTTATTTATGAACATTGTGTTCTGTGTCTGACCTGCAGGTTTTTTGCCTCTGAGCAGTACCGAACTGGGAAGCCAAACCCAGGTGAACTAGTCTCTCCTTGACCCCATTACTCTATGTTTACCTCTCTCTCTCTTTCTCTCTCTCTCACACTCAGAAAAAGACCTATTGAAAATTCATTTCAAAGATCTGACAGATATTCAAATTTCAAATGAATTTTCAATAGGTCTTTTTCCAACCCCACTCACACAAGTCATCTGATGTCTATAGAGACAGAAGCATAGAAACCATGAGGGAACTTCATATTTCATATATTATTCATTTTTCAAGACATGAAATATGTCTTGGAAGATGAAATATGTCTTGGACCTCCTGTGTGGTTGAAGGCTGCTTCTTTGATAGAGAAGAGAAGAAGCCATTTGGCCTCAGCATTGCTTCCAAAAGCATCTTCCAAAGCCTTCCCTTTACAGAAGTGCATAACCTGGCAACCCATCAGCCCACCGCCCGAAGTGTGTGTGTGTGTGTTGTGGTAAGCTTTGTTATCAGTGGCCTGTCTCTCTCTCAGTGGCCTGTCTCTCTCTCTGTCGGTCTTCCGCTATCTCTCTTTCTTTCTCTCTCTCTCCCTCTCTGTATGTTTGTGGTTTTGTGTGTCAGTAGCGAATCCTCCCAAGAAAGCCCCCTTCCCTCTGAACACTGTGAGCGTGATGACGGCATTCAGCTTCAAGGACCATGTGGATGGTCTCCGTGCAGATATTGCCAGCGGCAAACCCGTGGACATGTTCGGGCCGGAGTTCGAAACAGAGGTGCTGCACTTTCCTGCCCAACAGGGGCCGCTGCCTTTAATGAAAACAAGACCTGTTACCCAGCTCGTTAACCAATCAGATAGCGATCAGGCACCACACTCAGAATCAATCAGGCGTCTAGACAGAGATCAACTGATTGTGTTGGGAGAAGGACAGGGTTGGAGTGCAAGTTATTTACAGGAAATGGGGGTAAGGAGAGGGAGAGAGAGAGAGAGAGAACTAACTGAAAGGAGAGTTGCAGTATACTAAATTTAATTAGTGTATTTCCAAGTGGAGCACTAATTGATATAGTTTATTGAGTCATTTTGAATCAGCACAGTTATTTGCAGTTTTTCACCGTTCATAACTCCTCCTCTGACTGAAGCATATTTGTGCTGTTTGTCTTTTCCCCCTTATTTGTGTTCCCTCTCTCTCCCCCTGACCTTCGCACCCAAACTGTGTGTGTGTATGTGGAACAGGAAATAGAGGGAGTATTGTTGGTGATGAATTTGATTGGCTAATCTTCCTGAAGTTCTGCTTTTTCTAACTGCAGCCCACAGGCGCATGATCAACACATGTTCTCAAGCCTCTCTTGGTCACTGCACTGAAATCACACAGTCCATGCATGTAAATGAATGCATAAGAAAGGCTTTCTTTCAAACATTTAAAGGCCAACAGAGCATCCAGCTCAACCAATTCCTTGGTGTTTAGCTCCTGAATATCCTTTGTGAAGATATCCCTCTCACCGAGAGGCTATAACGACTGTGTTACTGAATAGTTTTACAAGACTGGTCTAATTTTTTTGCTAGTGATGCAAGAATGATAATGTGTTTTTTTATTGTAATGTTACAATGTTTTATCTGTATCTATTAGACTTAAATATTCTTAATTTTGACTTTCTGGTTTATTCTTGTATTAGTCTTAGTTATGTCTCTTGTGTAGGCCTTTTACCCCTGTTGATTGAAAAGTGCTTTATAAATGCACATGACTTGACTTGATGGCTTCATGAGGACGGTGTTTGGGCTGACAGTGACACTCCAGTTCATCCTAGTGCTGTTGTCCACAGGTGGTTTTGTTCGGGCCAGGGGAGACCAACAGCACCAGGCACCAGACTGACCGCTGGATCTGGCAACTGGTGGGTGTCATCATTGTGGTCACACCATGGGCAGTAAGGCCACAGTGGGAGACTGGAGTAAACTTAGGGTTTCGACTTCACACAGGTCACTTAGGCCACCAGTAACTCCAGATACCCCAGAGCAGCGCATGTTTAAGTAACATTAACAGGTACAACAGTGAAGAGAAGACTATTAGCTGGATTTAATAGCTGTTAAAGACTGAAGGACAACAGCATGTTGTAGCAGTCATTTTCCTAGAGATATGCCTACTGCTACTACCACTAAAGGAAGAAGCAGTGAATTAATCCATGGTTCATTCATTCATTCATTCATTCATATATTCATTCATTGTGTCTAAACAATTAGTTCACTCTACAGCCACATTTTGTACATGGTTGTGGTTATTGCTGTACTGCAAGACTTCTGTTTACTATATTACTGTGTTATCATTGTGGTCATTTTCTTTTTTTTTTTAATTCTATTCTATTTCACTCATTCATTCATCCATTCATGTGTACAGTCATTGTGGCTCTACAAGCTACAATTGTGATTACCTAGTGTAGCCTGAATTGAGTTGTGAACCTGCTGGCCCACTGTACTGAAGGTGTTGTGTTGCAGGAAGGCTCCTCAGAGGTCACTCTCAATGGTGAGCAGTTTAACCTCACCAAGGGAGACAGCGTGCTGATACCAGAGAAGAATGAGTAAGAACACAACCTTCCCCTCTCTCTCTACTCCTCTCTCCTTAACCCCCCCTCCCTCATCTGCATGTGCCCATTTGCATCACAGGTATATGAGTATCGTATAATCTGCATGTATGTTTTACAGGTATCACTGGAAGAGAAGTGAGGACTGCATTTCCTTCTTTGTTGCTCAAGACCATGAACGTAAAAGACCCTTCTAATCGGCGTCGGCCTTCGTTGGATATCTGTATGTGTTTAAAAGTGAGTTTCCAAGAGACAGATGGATGAGGACTGATATAGGATATTGCCTTAGGTGTTCAGTGGCTTAACACACACTGATTCCTGATTCTCCCCGTACTTGGTGTACAGTGCCCGCACAATTGGTTCAAAGCTGACTGAAGCAGATAAACACATCAGAAGACATTCTTGTGAGAGATGGAAGAGGGACTGATATATTGTACCAAGCTCTCCGTCAATGCTGTGATAAGCTTTTCAGTTACACAGACAAAACGCACAACTCGATAGCCATTTGCATTTCAAATATTTGAACTATTACCATACTGCTGTGCTACAGTCTCCCAATGCAGGGAATGTAAGTTCTGGGGGGTACAGAAGTAAATCTGTGAATGGGTTCTCAGTGAGATAAAGTTCAGGTACTACACGTGGAAAAAGATAAAGATCCCAGATAAAAACAAGCCAGTTGACACTACATTGTGATGTTCCATATAATATTTGTTCACAATGTATGTAACAATTTACGTAGAAATAATTCTGCAGTTATATACGTATAAGTATATTATAGCAAGCTCCATGATGCACAGGATACTTGGTAGGACAGAAAATATATCAGGGGGGATGCAGCAGTTAATAGTTTAGGAACTACTGTTCTAATTCACACTGTTACAGTAAAAATCTGCACACCGAATCTAGAGTGGATATGTTTAATTTTGTCTGATAAAATGCATGAAGAACTCTTAAAGAGGTCCCAAACTCCCATGTAATAATGAAGTAAAGTAACTAGTATCTAGTAGATTCTTTTATCCAAAGCGACAGAGATTTGAAACTAAGGACTAGGAATTCAAACTAGTTCTCAGCTGCGTGGCAGCAGCAGTCCACGTCAGTTAGTTCAAAGCGTCGTAGTTTTTTGTTACATTTCTCACATTAAATATCTCCTCACGTCTGAGCCTTTTATTACATATCATGAAACTAACAATTAAACAACATAAATTTAATAGATTACAGTGCAATTTTAGGTTAGGTAGTATTGTGTAGTTTAATGTACAGTATTATCCCAAGATACTTCATATTTGCATTATGATCAAATGCAGATATATGCATCTGATGTCTCAGTCTTAGGGAGGTAGGAGAAGTCTAAGGTATGTGTGTGTGTGTGAGAGAGAGAAAACAGAAAAGATGGGTTGCCAGTTTTACTAATGTAATGTTGATACTAACTATAGCGTTAGCATTCAGGGACCAGTCTTTGTTATAGCAAAGCTGTTTGTAGCAGCTTTGTTGATTGCAATGCAACTGCCTACCGGCAACCAACAGGGTTGCCAGTTGGTTAGCAGCTGTGGTTTTGGACACACACACACACACCGAAGCCATGGCAGTGGGGACATGTGGGGAAATACAGTGTTGCAAGTTTACAAAACCTCTGTTCACTTCCAGTTTCTAGCATGTTCTGTGCCCAGGAGAGTGACGTAGGGATTTGGTGGTTCGCATGAATGATACATTTTTACGTCAAAATCCTGGAATTTTACTACAATTCGTAGAAATGAGGAAGAAGCTGAAAACAAATGTGGGTTTTTAGGGCAATTTAAAGAGTAGAAAGTACACAATAGTTCTAACACCACAAGAAGGGTATAAGACTCTATCACTTAGAGAAATTAAATATTGTCTGACGGGTTATATTAATGCTTTTTTGAATGGCAGCGTAGTAAGGGACATTTGAACTCACAAGCAACAATGGCATCTGCATTAACTACTGTTAGTAAGAAAGTAGTAGAGCAGCTGAACAGTTCTGCTTCCTACATGCATGAATTGAAGCAGGGTTATAAGCGAGACGACAGCTTTCAAGGTGTGCTGGAATGATTGAACTAGGTGTAGGCTTTGTGTTGTGGAGTTCTTTCCTCTGCCTCATTGCATTAGATTTTAAAAGTTATTAAATGCCAGCCTTGTCCCAGTCCTGGTTACTGATGTGTTTTGTTTTTGCATAGCAGATGCCAGGAGATGTTTAGAAGTAAATATAAATCATGTTTTAAGTTATAGATTTTTCCTTCCAATAGAAGCCACTGACATATCAGTTGTAGAAAAAAAAGTTTATGTATCACTATTATAAGCCAATGGTTTCAAATACGCACTCATACTTTAAATGCAAACAGAGTTATTTATTCAAACTGAGGGTTTCATCCATAATCTTGCACTCGCACAGATGGCACACCCAACTTTGTAGAAACACCCATGGAGTATGCGAGGGGAGAGCCTTGTTTGTAGCAGAGTCTTACCTCACATGCTTGCTTCCCCATTATTGGTTTATAGTCTGCATCTGCTCAATGAGCTGTCAATGAGCCAGTTTTAGTTTCCCCTAATTCCCTGAGGACCCCACTGACACAGGTTATGCGTATACTGGTTATGCGTATACTTTGACATCAGTCAAAACAAAACAAAACATCAGTCATCTTTTCAGTAAATCACTTAAAGTTTGTCAAAGCTTGTCATACAAAATGACACCTTCCAGTTCCTATGGTTCAGTATGGAGCAGTTTGCCATTTTGGAAACAACTGTCTGGCTCTCAGACTGAAATGTTAGGTAGACTTGTGTCATGCCTTAAAACAAACATGCTTCAACACATACAACTGCTGAACATAACATAAACCTGTTCACCACCATCAACGATTCAACAATAAATGCATTCTAAATAAATTTAGAAATAAATAAAGTTTATTTCTAAAAAAACATTAGGAAAACACTACAAAATCATCTCTGTTGTCACACCCTCTGTCATTCATAAATATGTGAGTGAAGTTACTCAAAGTAGACGGCCGCATGTGTTTATCTCAATGTCACGTTATCAGCAGTGAGTGGACATATTGCAGGTCTATTGCAGTAAAACGGGGATGGGCATGCATTTTTCTGTTCGCTGTCACTCTATGTCAATTACTCACACTCAAGCAATGGCTTAAAGCAGAAGGGGGGAGAGAATAATAATACAACATATGCATGAACTACAGAAGCACAAGATAGTGTTAATATGTTAACTCAACGTGGTTTTTCATGTGGTTTGCTCAAAAACAGTCCAAGTGCACTTGAAGTTGTCCTCTTGGTAGAATGCTACTGATGCAGCATTATGATGATAATGATGTCTGTGTTGTTGTCCATTTGCACACCTTCAGTTCTTTGGTTGAGGCTTGCAAACAAGAGCCTTGATTTGCACTGGTCATTATATTCACTAGTGGCATGCGGTAAGTAGTTCTTATTTTCATGAAGTAAATCCAGACATGAGGTTGAGGTATATTTACGCAGATAGATGTTCCCCTGAAGAGGTTACATTGTATGACTGCATATGAGCTCGTGTCACAAAATACACCAACAACCAAACAAAAGAATGAGTCCTTCCAGCCTGTAACTGCCAGAGGCTTTCTAGGTGCAGTGTGTAGTTTTGTGGTATAATAGTGCTTCTACAAATAAATCATATGTCATTTGTCATGGAAATAATTTAGCCTGAGAGTAAAAAATACATATATAAATAACTTCTCAAAAGTCCAGTGCATTATTTCATTATTTAGGCATTTTCAATATCAGGTTGGTTTTGTTGTTGATGTTTCAAGTATGTCTTTATGCTTATACTGTTATCAAAAATGTGAACTGATTAACAAACAATGGAAAGGAGAGAAAGAATGAAAATAGGAATAAAATGGAACTGGAACACAACATAACTGAAAATCCAGTCACCACTCAGTCACCTAGAAGACAGATACAAATAAGAAATAATTGTGCCTTTCCTGAGTAGTGACCCTATCTGAGATCACTAGCACCCTGCTGAATCAGTGTCAGAGCATTCCTCAGCTCTCCAGGTGTAACCTTAATGTGTAGTGGACTATGAGTGTCTCAGCCATCAATGAAGCCAGAGCCCACGGGATGGCGTACTCCAGCGTCACCAGGCCCTGCAGGTTGTACTGGAACTGGGAGTAGTCCCACGGGCACGCACCCAGCTGTCTGAGCACAAACCCCCAGCTGAACTCCCACACGTAGGTTAGGACAGTGTAAAGGGCCACCCGAGCCACCAAGGGGCAGCGCTTGCATTTCAACCATGAGCTCAGCTCTTCCAGGAGGAAGACGGCTAAGCCATAGATGGGCAGCGCCCACAGGCTGGACTGCCCTGGCAGGCTGGGGTCACGGGTGAGGCAGAGGTCCCAAGCGGCAGTGAAGGCCACCTCACAGAGCAGGCCATGGAGGGCATAGATGTAGAGGCGTGCCAATGGAGGCAGAGGGCGCTGTCGAGGGTCGCTGGGGGACTTCACACCCGCCGCCTTGGTGTCCCTCGCTGTAATTGTGTACACACACATGCATAGAGTACATATGTATTAACCACTATTACACATGTACACCGTATAAAACACATAGAGGAATGTAATTGTGAGCAAAAAGACATACACACACACAGACACACACAAATTCTACAGGACTTTTTTTTGCTATTCATCGATAACTGTTAATTAATGACTTGGCAAATACCAACAGTAAACCACTCCCTGGTTATATATCAGACAATATTGATTGTGAAGGTCTATGACACATTAATTATAACATTTCCTTCACTCTGGGTTTTCAACATGAGTTTTGTAACTTTTCGCCAACTGCCTAGTATCTGTCCTCTTGGAAACTTTTAGATCCTGTCATTAAAGAGGACTGTTCATTGATAGCAGAACATAACAATTCAGTATATTTTTTGTTGCTAAACTGAGTGATCAACAACAATCTAACGATCCAAAGGGTGCTGCTGATGTGCCCTTACAGGCATGTTGCAATTTTAAAAAGGAACGTGATAAAGAGGCCTGCTTGTCACACTCATTTCACAGGAGTTGTCAGTTTGTCTTTTTTACTTCTACTTTTTGAATGACACACCAGTGTGTGGCTTGCTTGTCATAGCAAAGCCAAAGCAGTGGCTCTGACCATGGCACAAATTACATCACTCAAGCACATTAGCTAAGCAAACATAAACAGTAATGCAGACAATGAATTAAATAAATATACAACTAACCATCCATTTATTCTATACTGTATCACCACACTAAATCATAGATGCATATTGGCCTACAGTTCATTTACCCTTCATTAATAGAACATTCAGTTCCATTAGTGTCACATACATGAGGACCTTTAAGTTGATGTCACACACATATGGACATACACACACACGTGATGTATGTCTATGTGAGCCAGTAAATTATGGTACATGTAATTTTACAGCCCGAGTCTCTTGAACTCACATGTCAGCCTGGCTCCCACTCGTTTCCATGATCGAGTCCCAGTCTCCATATTCGCTCAGTGCTGCTGCTCTAGGCTCAGTCTCATCTCAGAAGATCACTGTGTGTGTGTCTGTGTACGTGTGAGTGTGAGTAGTGTGGCGCGTCTCACCGTCACGCTTGCCGTCGCTGTGTCTGTATCCCCCCCCCCTCCTGGCCTGTCCTGCGTTTGCCCTGAGCTAAACATTAAACCGCTGGGGAGGAGATGACGGCTGGTGATGAGCCAACACTGCTCTGCAACAGTGACCGCTGGCAGGGTAGGGAGACTAGTACACCACCTGACTACAGGTGAGTACGTAGGCTACACCTGAGACATAAGCAACCGAATGTGTTCAGAAAGAACAGAGTTCGAAGGAGAGAAACTTTTTCAACACTAAGCATATGGCTTATCTGGTAGGGGCAGGGGGTGATGGGTGTGGTGTTCATGTGTATTGGGGGATGGGTGTGTGGTGAGAGATGACTGGGATGGGTACTAGACTACAGATAAGGCTGGAGGAGGGTGGGTGTCTCTGGTTGGCATTGCTGGAGAGGAAAGACCTTTATTACCAATAACCAGCCAGAGAAACTTCATGTGTTCTTAGCCTACCAATACAACCACACCCCAAACTCTGGCATAAGCTTGTTGTACAAATTGTGACTAAAAGCCGAGAACTCATATCGATGTTTGAGGCATGTGCAAAACATTGCCGTTTGGCATTGACCTGATAAACATTTCACACAGAGTAGCCGCTATTTTTGTTGTGTTATGCTTAAGATTTTCTATGCATCTGTGCTTTCTATGTACTAGCTGGCTAGCGTCTTGACACCCCCACACCCCCCAGAGGGGAGATAATCAGATTACATCACATGCATTAAAGTAAAACACATTAGTGTCATCATAGGGTTTTTTTCTTATGTACAAGATATTAAACCTCTTTATTACAGCAATTAGCCATGGCGAGTTTTGTCACATGCATATATTTACTGTGGGAAAAAAAATGCAGTGAAAATGTGGCTGTCTATTTTGTGCGCGAGGGGAGGGGGGGGTGGTAGAGTAGGGTTTGGGAAGAATTTACAAGATTCCCACACAGTGGCCATGGTCCACTGGTCAGAGATCGAACACTAACCAGTAGGCCATGTCTGCCCCAAAACTCATAAAATGCTAAGAAGGGCAAACAAGTGAAATTTATCAGTTAGTTATTTAATCTCATCACATATCCTTTTTCCCATTCAGGTTTGTGGTCATAGTGCCCCACAAACACTGGAAAAGCTTCATGAAATATTTGAAGATCCTGTCCAAGGCAAGTGCCTGCAGTTCAGTTGAGCATTGTTTCAGACAAGTGCAAAGTGATGTTGCAATTGCTGGATGTTTTTCAAAGCAGATGTCCTGTGACAGCGAAGGTCTTTGATTACCTTGAAGACTTGCAGATGAACTTAGCAGCAAACAAAGAGCTCTGTGAAGAGATTTGTGCTCAGTACTTCTCTCAGTTCCCGTTGCCTCTGGAACAAAATTCAAAAGTTCTCAGCCAGGTCGAAGAAGCATTCAGTGCAGCTGAAGAAAAGGTGACTAAATACATAGCATTGGATTTTTGAAGCAGGTCAGGGTCATCCATCCAACCTTGTTTCATGCCCACTAGCCCCAACAGTTACACTGCCATCCCTGGCTTCTGTTCAGTTCCATCTGAAGAGCTCAGCAATTACTTCAATAAGTTTGGACCAGCAGAACTCCAAGATGCTGAGAGTGGGACTGTCGACCTTGATGTCTTTTGGAGTGGTCTACTAGAAAGGCTACCGATCATGAGCAAATTGGCTTTGAGATACATGAATGCAGTGTCCAATTAAGCTGATGCGGAGCGCAGCAATAGTATTTACAAGTTTGTTCTCACAAGCAGAAGGCGTTCCACATCATGCAGTAACTTGAAGGCTCTGGTTTTCCTGTACTACAATCAGCACATTGAGTGTGGTCTTTTGGATCCAGATGAGTCACTTGATTACATTGAGATGTAAAATTATCATTTATTGTACACTTTATGCAAGCGTGTGTGTGTGTTCATGTTTGTGTGTGTTCTTTTGGATTTGATTACTTGATTAAATTGAGATGTAAAGTCATCAGTTATTGTACACATGTTATGCAAGAGTGTGTTTGTTCATGTTTGTGTGTGGTCTTTTGGAATCAGTGTAGTTACATTGAGATGTAAAGTAATTTATGGTACTCATTATGCAAGCGTGTGCTCCATGTTTGTTATGTGGAGCCGTTTGCCGTGTTTCCACAGACTGAACAAAATATCAAAATGCTTGTTAACTTCAAACATCATGGGTAAAGTTTGTTTAAGAAAATAAAAACAATGTACCTCTGTTTGTCTGTCAGTGTTCTTTTTGTCCCATTCATTTTTGTCTTAAGCCTATTTAAGCCTTTGATGGGGTTTACAAGTAAGGGTGAAAAAGGGGCGCAAAATTTGTCGCAAATTATGAGAAAACATCACAAATCAGTAATTTTGATTGCAAAAATCACCCAAAAAATCTGTTTAAGTATAGTAAACATCTGCTAAAATGACAACAGATGTTTCAGCAGCAAGCTTTGGCCTGTATCAGTCTGGTACTAGTATTACAGTAGATGTGTCAAATTAGTTGAGTTTCCCCACCAATGTTTTTGTTCCTCGCAAGCATTAAGTCTCAGTCCTCAAAGATTATTCATTTATAGGCAGACCTTACACATCATACCAGCCATACTACTGAGAAACAGATATGTATCATGTGAAACCACTGAGACCGTTTCAGAAGTGTGGGAGGTGTCTGGAAATAGTGCATTTGCACATCAGCATAGATGTTATCTGAGAATCAACCACAGACAGCATAGCATTGGTACATACTTACATGCATGTCACCTACCAAGTGGGTATATGTCTGATGTAGAAAAGAGTTTTTTTCTGACTTGTTCACAAACATTTCCCTGAAGGACATAATTCCGGGAGAATTCCCTGAAGGGATCGCTGACGTGGCTCTAACACATCCTGCTAAGACACGTTTGGGGTTGAGCCAGCACTGATGGGAAAGAAGCACATTGCTAAATAACGTGCTGCTGATGACTTCTGAATGCTATCACATACTTGTGACTATTTGAGGAATAACATTGTGTGAAGTGTGTGTAAAGACAGCTATTCTGTTGTCTGAATCCTACTCAGTGGGTTGGTGAATCTGCACTCACCGTGACTCTAGTCGGACTGTCTACATATGTGTGCTGATATGTAGCAGTTCAGATCTAAATAAGTGTGTTGATGTAGCAGTTCATGTACTAACCTTCCCACACTTAAATGCCTCCACCTGTCTGATATGTATGGACATGGACTTGCAGGCATCACACACACACACACTGACACAGGCTTGGGTGTCAACTCAATTGACCCGCCTTTGTGGGTAGACAGTAGACACTTATTATCGAGTCTGGACAGAGAAAGAAAGATTTACTTGATTACACATATTGTAGTGACCAGGAGGCCTTTCTCTTCCTTCCTTTCTTTAAAAAGACAAGCCACAGACTTTTCATTACCTTACCTTGAAGACTTGCAGATGAACCTAGCAGCAAACAAAGAGCTCTGTGAAGAGATTTGTGCTCAGTACTTCTCTCAGCTCCCGTTGCCTCGGGAACAAAAATCAAAAGTTCTCAGCCAGGTCGAATTAGCATTCAGTGCAGCTAAAGAAAAGGTGACTAAATACATAGCATTGGATTTTTGAAGCAGGTCAGGGTCATCCAACCAAGATGCATCCCTTTCATGCCCACTAGCTCCAACAGTTACACTGCCATCCCTGGCTTCTGTTCAGTTCCATCTGAAGAGCTCAGCAATTACTTCAATAAGTTTGGACCAGCAGAACTCCAAGCTGCTGAGAGTGGGACTGTCGACCTTGATGTCTTTTGGAGTGGTCTACTAGAAAGGCTAACGATCATGAGCAAATTGGCTTTGAGATACATGGATGCAGTGTCCAATTAAACTGATGCGGAGCGCAGCATAGTATTAGCATAGCATAGTATTTACAAGTTTGTTCTCACAAGCAGAAGGCGCTCCACATCATGCAGTAACTTTAAGGCTCTGGTTTTCCTGTACTACAATCAGCACATTGAGTGTGGTCTTTTGGATCCAGATGAGTCACTTGATTACATTGAGATGTAAAATTATCATTTATTGTACACTTTATGCAAGCGTGTGTGTGTGTTCATGTTTGTGTGTGTTCTTTTGGATTTGGTTACTTGATTAAATTGAGATGTAAAGTCATCGGTTATTGTACACACGTTATGCAAGCGTGTGTTTGTTCATGTTTGTGTGGTCTTTTGGAATCAGTGCAGTTACATTGAGATGTAAAGTAATTTACTTGATTTACTTGATTACACATATTGTAGTGACCAGGAGGCCTTTCTCTTCCTTCCTTTCTTTAAAAAGACAAGCCACAGACTTTTCAAAGCTGAGCTCAGAGTGTGTAAGTTGTTCCTTCCCCCTGTGATGCAAGGCGAGTCGCTTCACTGGAACTTCACCCTACTTAAGAGACAATCAGCAGCATTACCACAGGAACAACCCACTCACACACACTGTCACAGAAGTAAACGTCTGATACCATCACCTGTCTGTGTGTGGAGCCTTCATGTAAAATCTGAGACTGGATCTATAGCTGATAAGTGGTAAGTCACAGGAGGATTTTGTTCCATTTATATATATGTTCCTATATTTATATTGATTGTTAAGTGTAGATTTGGAAGCTCTGTAGCTTTGAATAGTTATCAACTTATCTAAATAATACTCACATTACAGCTCATGCTCATTACATGCTCAGACTAATCCCTTAGTTCTATGATATGAATATCATACAGCTAAGGGATTAGTCTGAGACATTTAGTTGAGTTTCAAAAGTTCAAACAGGAAGTGTACAGGGCAACCACAAAAAAGGGTGGCAATTGCAATTTCTTGTTTTACAATCTATCTTTTACTTCAGAGCTGATAAAAAATCTCCTTTAGATTTAAAGCTTTGCAAACCTGACTAATTAAGGCGTGGGATTTTATGAACACTTACATGTGTGACATTCAACTGAGGGAGTTTTATTGTCAGGGGTTTCATTACGCTATGTGGATCACGGTGCCCTAGAGGTCCTGATAGGTGGCTGTCTTGGGGCAAGCTATGAACATCTCAACAGACCCAAACCCTAAGGATGAGTGCTGTACTGTGCAATGTAAAAAAGTAAGCTTAGTCATCAGGAAGTGAGAGCTGACTGAACTTTATTCATTTCCTTTTGGAAAAAAGCACATTGAACCAACTGGTACCAGTAGGACCCAAGTAAATAAAGGCCAACAGAAAGGTGTGTTTTACATCAAACCATACAGTGATGGTAGAAGAGTGCTAATATTTGTATTTGGCTCTTTGTTTACACCTTCTTCTCAAGACGTCAGAGCGTCACAACTTGAGGGGCTTGCTTGCAGCAACAATATTTGAAATACCACACTTGACTCTAAAATTTAATACTTCAGGCTATTTATTTACTTCTTTTATTTCATGTTAAGCACGTCATTCATGTTTCCTCTGTTCCTTCTGTGTCTCTAGGCCTCCCAACAGTGAGAAAGGGAAAGAGATAGACCAACTGCATTCCACCTCTGAAGAGAAGTGGTGTCCAAGAGAAGACTATAGCCACACGCCACTGATACTTTCACACAAGCATAAACACACGCACACTTTCACTAGAAAGCCACCAACTTTGCGACCATTTGGATCCGTGTGTGCATGTGTATGTGTCATGATGGTCCCCAATGCCACTATTTCCAGGTTCCACTGCAACCATTCCACACAGAACCTGGTGACGTCCATGTTGCCCCCGGTCATGATCACTGAGGTCCTGGTGGGGTTGCCCTGTAACTTGGTGGCGCTCTGGATCTTTTGGTGTCGCATCGAGGGCTGGCAGGCCAACGTCATCTTCCTCCTCAACCTGGTGTTCGCCGACTTCATGCTGCTGGTCAACATGCCTTTCCGCATCAATTACCTGCTGCATAACGAGAACTGGAGCTTCGGCGGGCCCTGGTGCCGCGCAAATCTCTTTATGCTGTCAGTCAACCGCTCGGCCAGCATCGCCTTCATGACGGCTGTGGCAATGAATCGCTACTTCAAGGTGGTTCACCCGCATCACCGGATCAACCAGGCGACTCCGCAGCAGTCCTGGATGGTGGTGGCCTTCACCTGGGTGCTGGTGGTGGCCCTGCACGTGCCCCTGTTAGCCACGTCTCTAGAGAAGGAAGGAGATCATGGCCAGCAGCTCTGCCGCAGCTTCGATTCGTATTCCGATCCGTCGGCAGCTGTCTTGTTGCACAACGCCGTCTTCGTGCTGGAATTTGCGATGCCACTGCTGCTCCTTATCTTCTGCTCGGCACGCATCGCTTGCATCCTGCGGCAACGCAACATGGATCGCGAGCGCAAGGTGCGGCGCGCCATCCGCACCGTGGTAGTCATCGTTGTGGTGTTCGTGGTGTGCTTCGGCCCAGGTGTGTTCACCGGCCTGCTGGCCATCTTGTACATGAAGACCCACCCGGAGGACTGCCACACCTACGACCTGCTCTCCCAGCTCTTCAGCCTGTCCATCGGCTTCACCTACATGAACAGCGCCCTGGACCCCGTCATCTACTGCTTCTCCAGTTCCATGTTCAGGAACGCCCTCAAGGGCTCCATCAACCGGCTTGGCTTCGTGGACCTGCAGCTCAGCCGAAGGGGCAGCATGGCCAGCGACAACTAATTTACCCGCTTTCATATTTCTCTCCTAAATACAACTTATGGCCACTAGGTGGCATTACAAAGCCAAAGTGATCCTTGAATGTACTGTACAATTGTGTAGTGTTCATAAGCTATGTAGTTTAAATGAAAACAGATATTACAGAAATTATTTTTAGTGTAATTAGTGTAAGGGGTAGTGTGTGTGTGTGTGTGTGTGTGTGTGTGTGTGTGTGTGTGTGTGTGTGTGTGTGTGTGTGCTGGATGAGATTCAGATAGTGAACATACAACACAATATCCATGTATGTCATTCTTGGGTACCACAGTGTTTGACATCAGTTTACTAGAAACACAGTTTCATTCAGTCTTGATGTGGGGATGTTATATCTATACACAACCCACAGGGGCAGTAAATCATGAGAGAGATTGTGTGGGGAGGTCAATGGTCGTGGATTACCTGGTTCAGCTTTCTGTATCCTGTGTTGATGTTCATGGTATGGGTTTCATAGTTGTTATGTAAATCCAGGCTGACTGGAATGAAACTTGTTAAGGCCATATTAGCCTATTAAACCCCTGCTTGGTATTCATGTGACATTTTAAATGTTAATTTAGAGATTTAATTGGCCCATACCACATCTCTGCTGAAAGGGTTTTAATTGCATGAAACTTTAGATGAAATAATCTTGGTTAGCCTCTATCTCTATTTCATCTCTTTTATAGATATTCTAACAACGCTTTTGCTAACAAAAGAGAATAATTTCCACAATGCTTTAGGGTCTAATTAGGGTCACAGGCATTGGTGTCTATTCCTTTATATTAGTCTTGACTCACACACACAAACACCAACTTTGCGTCCTCACCAACTTATATATCACACCTCTCCATCACACACAATGTTACAAGGACACAGGGACTGGCACAAGGGCTGCCTTGTATTGACATCAGTTTCATAACTGAACTGTTCACTGAGGAAAACAGATTATTTGCTAGTCTGAGTGCTCCAATACTGTCAAAAGAGAAGGGTTGCAATGTTGATATGATATATCATGCCTTAATGCACTACAACTGTTCTGACAGGTGTGTGTGAAGCTGTATTGTGGTAAGAGCTCTTTCATTCCAGTCTTACTCTTGCAGTCACACTTAGCAAAATGACTTCAATGGCAGGCTGGGGAGACAGTCTTTTGTGAGAAATGATGTGGAATTAATAGTTTCAGCAGAGGCAGAATACTGTCACATATTTTATGTTGGATGATGAGGATATTTCATCTACACTCTATATAACCAATGGTTTCTGTCATCATCACAGCCTTTTCTTCAAGGCTCTGACACTAAAAGCAGGTTGAAGGTAGATAGCAGGAATCAGTCAATCAGCAGAATCAGTCAATCATGATGTTCATGCCAGTTAAATCTTTGAGGGTTTAGGGCTGAGGGGTTAGCGGCACTGGGATTTAGTCTTGCCCTGATCTCCTAATGAGGGCAAGCTACAGTACTGCCTTCTGACCATTAAAGCTGCACTATATACTGGACTGCTGTGGTGAACTCCATAGGGACTATTCCAACTAAGCTTGTTATGCTTCTCACCGTCTTAATTAAAATGCTGCTTGGTGTTCATGTGACATTTAGATTTTCAGGACTCCACAGCATATGTGATTGATGGATTTGATTTGCAGTTAGTTGAAAGTTTAAGAATTTAATATTTTTCTGTTTAGTTGCATAATCTAGTGCAGGGGTTCTCAACCTTTTGCAAGCTGGGCCCCCCAAAACTGGTTCATTGTAGTTGTGGCCCCGTCTCCTCCGTGACGCCCACACGCACACACAGACACACACACATACCCACCCCCACCAGCGCCACCAGCTACACTACCTTGCATAAATAGATAGATAGATAGCCATAGGCTCGACTAGTATTGTGATATTGTGATATAAGGGATGGGAATCTTCACGGCAACGCCACACAGTTGAGGGTATTCCTGCATCAATGCTGCCCAGAATAACGAAAGAGAGCATGAGGTAAACTTCCAACACGCACGGTGAAAAAGGCAGAGGGGTAGTGCACGCTAGCAGTTAAAACAAAACAAAACAAAGTACTGGCTAGGGCTGAGATGGGGACAGTAAAAATACAGGTTGGGGTGTTAGTCTTTAAAAAGACTGTTTGGGTTTTGATGTATACACTGTTTATCGGGATTGATAATAGACTAGCGACAGGTTGCACAAGCGAACTCGGCATGGGACTAGAGTGAGTGTGGAGCTATGGTGCGGATGCGGATGGTAATATGTGACGTTGCGTCATGTTCGCGTCGCAGGCTCAAAATACTGCGTACGGTATGCTGGATTTTACGAAACTATTGATTTGTTTGTGTCCAAACACCTGCATTTTGACATGGGCGAATGTGTTGCATCTCCTTGGATCTACTAATAGCAAATGAGCCTCGGATTTTTTTTCCTTGTAGCATACTCGCGCCCCCCCGGGAGACCCCCAGGGGGTCGCGCCCCACCTGTTGAGAATCACTGATCTAGACAGACACACTGTTCTACACATGTATGGATACAATCATCTCTCTCTCTCTGTGTGTGTGTGGTGCCAGTGTATGAACTGTCAGAACTTCACTTCGCTTCTCAGTAGCAGAAGAACAAAGTCGTGGGTTGCTCTTGCTCCACTGCACGGAGTGACAACTCAAAGCCAGATGTTAGTATCAATGCAAAAGCAAAGAGCAAGGGATCTAATCAGCTCATAACAGGCCCAAGTGGTGTGTGGGAGTCAGAGAATGGCTCTCTGTCAAAGCAAATGTCGTCTGTGTGCTTCAGCTAGTCAGTCTCACAGCATGGAAACCCACTGTGGCCTCAGCATCATTCAGAGTCAGACGCCATTGATTTGAAACCAGGAGGATGCAATTAGTGAAATTTATGCTTTGGTGAATTAGCCAAGCATGCTAGCTCACGGATGCTCTGACAGTCAGGGTCATGTAGCTGAAACCATTTCAAACCTTGCTGCATTTGCAGCCCTTGTAAACAGGATAGTGGTTGAGTGTGAACACAGATAAACACATCTTTATATATATATATGTGTGTGTGTGTGTGTGTGTATATATCTGTTCTTTGTCTTAACTTATGTCTCCCTTGAAATGGCCTCGGCCTGCACACCTTCTTTTTGAAGGTCTTTCTGTGCCCAGAGGTTCAGTCTGGTGCTGAGAGGAGCTGGAGGTGGAGTTGGAGTTGTTCATTAGCCTGGCTGTCTGTGTGCTCATTCCTAGGACTTTGGGTCTTGGCATAAAAGGGGAGACTGAGACAGAGTACACTGGACGTGGAACATGATGCTCGGAATGTAATGAATGTGTTGACTCCATTGCACCTCAGCTTGATGTTTTCAGTAGTCTTTGTTCTTTTCTATTCCCCTGTTCTGTATTCCCTGGACTGTCTCTGACTCTGCCACTCCAATTTCATCTATCTTAAACTTTCATACTCTCTCTCTCTCTTTCTCTCTCCCCCCTCGCTCTCTTTTTTTCTTGTCTCTCTTGTTTCTAGTTTTTCCCTTTACTGTATGTTGCCCGTGTCATGTGGTCATGCCAGAATGTCATCAGAATGTCATTTATTCTGTGAACATTCAACCAAACCTTCCATGGCTTAGCCTTTGTCTGTGGCCATTACTTCATTGACTGAATCCTCCTGGTTTGGTGCAGACAGGGCATAAAGGTATTCTCTCAGAGTGTGGTAGTATAGGCTTAATGAAAGGCAAGACAGAAATCAAAAACTTTGCCAACACAACATACCAATCACATCATGACTGTGAGTGGACATTCACAGTCAAGGCGATCAGGCCCTTTGCTCACTGGTCCTTTCATTAACACTGTCTCACACTCTCAAACACTGTGTGTGTGTGTGGACTTTTCCACCATGTGACCTCATAAAAGTGGATTGTCCTTTGAACAGCCATTAATTTTGGTGTGTGAGAGAACTGCTGGTTAGTAAGATAAAGCACATGTCCTCTTGACCCCTCGGTGCAGGCTTGATGGGCTCCTCAAAACAGCAGTTTTTTTGTCTTTGGGCAAAAGCAGGCACCATCTCAAGTCGTTTCACTAAGTTGGGAGCGCATTGCTGTGCATCTAAATTGATGATTTACTTGGCAGGCTTCTCAGAGCTCTGCCTCAACACAGCAGGACCACTTCCAAGAGGCCGATAACTTTCTTCCCCCCGTCACTTTCCTTATCTTTGAAAAGAGTCTTTTTAAAACTTGGTTTCTTTCATCCGCCATCATTGTATCATTGAAAGAAAAGACTTTTGCGTGGCTAATTACATAAGTTTGCATGCGTCCAGTACAATCCTTGATTCCCAGACGGGGGAAATGCATCATTAGTGATGGCACAGATTAGCTACCCAGTGTGTCTGAGTGTTTAGTCTAGACTGTCAAAAATGACATGCATCCCAGTCAAAGTCAAAGCCTGAGATGGTGTGAGGCTACCAATGAGCTCTGAGGCTGAAATATGGATCTATTTCAGAGAAATCCATAACATGGTGTTAGTGTTACATAAATAGGGTTGTGTGCATGTGCGTGTGAGATTAGTGTATGCATTTATATGTTAAATAAGATTATTCTTTAGTTATTTAATAAAGCTCCTACATGTGCATGTGCAGGTTTAGCAACATAAAGTAATAAAACGTCTACTAAAAACATCTAAAGAACTAATATATACTGATGCACAAAAATGACTCAGCTGATTTACTGATTGCATTATAGTGCAGCCAGCAAAACAGCTCTAATGTGGTGTGTCGTCTCCTAGTGCTCCTAGGGAGGAATCTATGACATCTCTCTTTCACGCACAGTGAAGCAGCCAGCCACTGAAGCAGCTCCTAAGTGTTGTCACAGTGGCCTGCACCGGGTGTAGCTCATTCCCGAGCACAGACCACAGCTTTGGCATCATCATCTATCTACTAGTGGATCAGGCTACCAACCAGAGACTACACAACATATACTGACAGGCTGGCCCGTCCTGCGTGCATGGGTCATCTCATGCAAGCCTAACAGAGACAATTCTTTTAAAGCGCACATATCCTTCACATACATTCATAGAAAGCGCACATAGCCTGCACATACAGTACATACACATAAATAGCCTGAATGGAATGGATGTATGCTTGCACATAAAGGAAAAGGGATGTCTTTACCTGATGCAAGAGAGAGAAACCCAAGACTGTTTCTCTCCTCCAGGCCTTTAGAGGGTCAGGAAGTGAGCACTGTCTGAGACCGGCACCCAGAGAAGCAGCAGCAGCAGTAGCACATACACACACACACACACACACTGTCTCAGGTCTGCTCTGAGCACCAGCGCTTTTTACACTCGAGTCAGTGTGACAGACGGCACAGAACACTTCAACTGACAGCAGTGGTGTTGGAAAGGATTCTAATTCACTAAGAAATTGTGTGGTAAGTGAGAGGTGTTTGTGTGTGTGGCGGGGGGCGGGGTGGCTGTAGAGGAGAGATAGAAAGTAGAGAAAGGTACTGATCAACAGAAGAAGAGGAGAAAGGGTGAAACATGAGCTGAGAGAAGCAAGAGAGAGTGAGGGCCACAGTTCTGATGAACACAGGCTGTTTCCTGGTCTTTCTTTCCTCTCATCTTTCCTCCCTTTTTCCTTTCACCTGCTCTAAGAGATCGAGATCTGTGCTTGTGTGTGTATGTGTGTGTGTGTGTGTGTGTGTGTGCACGTGTGTTTGTGTAGGTTCTTTAGTCTCCTGACAAAAGCATTACAGTGTATCTGCCATTCATTTCTTCCTCACATTCAGTCTTTCACTGACGACCACATAACTCCTCCATAACACTTCCCTACATCACACACACATACAGACACACACACACTCACTTGATGATAATGAAAAACTACACAAAATGAATGCAATGCGTCTAAAAATACGACATTGATTTCCTCTTGAGATTTGAGAATTAGACATGAAAAAGGCTGCGCTTTAAGCAGCTGGAGATCGATGAGGTCATTGAGTGAGCCACCATAAACTCGCTCATGATCTGGGTTGCTGTTGTATGGGGGTCTATGTGTGAGGGGTACATATGCATATAGTTCAGTCAGAGGGGCTGCTGTAGTTTAACACTTTAGCTTTCTGGAGTCTCTGCTATCTTCAGTTGTTCCATATCATTACCTTTAAATTGGTTCCATTCTACACATTAGACAAACACATCCACACACAAACAAATTGATAGATCACACATACATTTGTGTGTGTGTGTGTCTGTGCATTTGTGAATATGTGTTTCTTTCTGTAACAAGCTGCAATATGCCTTGACTCTTCCTTCTGTGTTCTCTTGTAGGCCAGTCTTCCCATCCAGTGAGAGGCAAAGTACACACAATCTAATAGCACACACTGGAGATAAGAGGACGTCTGTGTTTTATACCAAATTGCGGAGAAGCTGAAGTAAAAGTCTGAATCAGAAGAGGATGATGAGCACTAGTGTAAAAGCTCTCAAGATAAAAGGAGGAGAGAGAGAGGGAGGGGAAGGGAAGAGACAGAGGGAGGGAGAGAGGGAGAGAGAGAGAGAAACCTAGGTGACTGAAATATGTGTGAAAGATGACACATTCCCCATGTCTCCAGGAGTGCTTGTTAATTCAATTTTCAAAAACACTTCTGCAAACACAACAGACTTTGGAAAGAGTGAGAGATGACAGTGAGAGAGAAAGAGAGAGGGAGAGGACGAGGAAGAAGGGGAAGAGCAGTTTCTGAAGCTGGGGGACAGACAAAGGGAGGAGAGAAAGATAATGAAAGAAAAGAGATGCAATTTATCTGGGAGTGAAGTCTGTCTTGCTCTGCAATAGGGCCCCTAAGCGCTCTGATCATTCACCACGTGTAATATTACCGCTAAATACCTTTTTGCTCTGCATCTCCACAGATGCCTCTCAGTCTGTGTGTGATCATTGATACACACACACACACACACACACATACACTCCTTTTATTATGACTAATCATTGAGTGCACTGAGCAGACAGAATTCAGTTAGCAGTCAGACACAGTTCATGCTCACTCCCTGACTTTAATGTTATGCCTGGCTGCAACTACGCTTTCCAGCCAGAACTTCAGACAATCAGCTATGGTTGACTACCATATAATATTGTGGGACAGTATTTTGAAATTATGATGCTCATCCAAAACCATAGACAAATTGTACCATTTAGCATGTAGTCAGTGGTTATGAAAACGTCCAAAATGACCCAGAAACAGCTACAGAGTGAACAACAACTGTATTGATCTAATGTCAGAAAATGCTGTGTCCTCTGAAGTAAGTAAGCAAATCATCTAATGCCAGGCTGCCTCTCCAATGATATCACATTCTGCCATGTGTAGCTGCTGTATTCATTACAATGAATAGAATGCCAATGCCAATGAATGAAAAGCTGCATTCTGACTCAAAATGGCTCAAAACCAAAAAGACATCACATAGCAGCTTTAGGTTGCTTTGGTAAATAATATTTACTTTATAACACTGCTTGATCAAATATCCTACTGTGATGCGCTATTTAGAATGTGCATTGTGTTTTGATAACCGCACACCGATGAAGTAGTTTCACTTTTGTGGCCATATTACACTTGCATATCAATTCGCCCAACTCGCTGTGAAGTTTAAATTAACTGTCACGTTAACACAGGGTTACAATTTAGCTAGTGGCCTGACCAACATTCACAGCACAGTAACATTGTAACTTGCGACTGAGATGTTTTTTTAAGTCTGTTGTACTGTGCTGATTGGGGGGTGTTTCACTATGCGTCAAATGCTGATATAGACCAGTATACAGAGACAGTCACTGAATTCATACAGAAGTGTGTGGAAGAAGCTGTTCCAACAAAAACACTCTGGATATATCCTATTTAAAAAAAATCTATTCAATTAAATTCAGCTCAATTATATTTATACAATGCCTTTTTACAATAGTATATAACTCCCTTATGTTACTTAGTCTAGAAAGAAACATTGGACAGATCCATGACTCAAGGGGGCTAACCCAACTCCCAGGGGTCATGCAGGAAAAGTACAATCAGAAGTAACGATGATAGCCTACAAGTTGTCCATGGTTTAGCTAAGCATCATAATAGTTCCAAAATATTGTCCCGTATAGGAAGGGCCTCTAGGATGGAGAGTTGGATAAATAACACTGTTAAAGCTGCTCTCAGGGCCAGGGATTGTGCTTTTGCATCTGGAAACAATGAGTTGGAAAAAAGCCCGATATGACCTGCATAAAACAATTCAAGCAGCAAAACGGGACTATAGACATAAGATTGAGGAACAGATGGAAAAGATACAAGAGGCATGTGGCAGGGGCTACACTTGATTTCTGATTTAAAAGACAAGAAATGTGAGGTCCAAGTCTCTCACCCTTCACTACCTCATTAGCTGAACTGCTTTTATACTCGCTTTGAGGTTACCACCAACCCTGCAGAAAGAATAACTCCCTCCATCACTGACCTCTCCATGGAATCAGGCCTAATGGTCAAAGAGGCTGATGTGCGGAAATCCTTCAGGCAAGTTAACATCCGTAAAACAGCAAGGCCTGATGGGATACCAGGTTGTGCCATCAGAGCATGTTCAGAGCAATTGGCTGGTGTATTTGTGGATATATTCAACCTCTTTGTCCATGTGCGTTGTGCCCAGTAGCTTCAAGTCATCCATCACTGTTCCAGTGAGCGGTGGTAGCGTAGCAGTTCAGGAACCTGGCTGGCGTGTGAGTAGCCTGAAAAGTTGTGGGTTTGAATCCCAGCTTCCACTGTTGTGCCCCTGAGCAAGGCACTTAACCCTAAGTTGCTCTAGGGGAGACTGGCCCTGAAATGTCGCTTTGGATAAAAGCGTCTGCTAAATGCATAAATGTAAATATAAAATGTAATGCTTTACAAATGACAGATCGAACTAATGTCCCGCTTTTGATTATAGCAAACATCAATTTTGAACTAGTAACCGCAGTTTATCCCAGCAATTTTTTAATTTAGCCGATGTGTGATGAAAACAAGTAGTTCTGCAAACAAACCTGTTTTAGCTATCAAAACATGTAAATTAGCAACGTTAGCAAATCTACATAGCGCAGACATGGCAACAGTGGTGTAAGCAGGACAATGAACTCCACAGTGTGCGTATATCAGATTTGAATACACTACGAAATGTATTATTATTACAACTTCTGCCATCCATTAATATCTGATATACACACGCCATGTCGTTCATTATCCCTTACTTAAACCTGCGCACAAGGATGTGATGTGCTGTAAATGAGAGGCAGATGAATGTATAACACACTTCTCTCACAAAGGAAATTTAAAGCCCTTTACACACAGTATCAGTGCACACATGGATATATCACACAGTGTGACAGGCATCTCAACACAGAATTTCCCAGAACAAGAAATGGGACATAGATATGCAGTAGCCTAATGAAATTTGCAGGCAAACAACAGATAGCTTTCTGGAGATCATTCTAAATGAATGAAAGAAAATTGCACTGCTTTTATCTCGTTTGCATAAAACACATTCCCACATAAAAATGAGTGAAAGAGATTGTATCAAGAGTCTCTCTGCTGGGTGCCAGCGCGCACACACACACACACATCCTGATATGTCCCCCGGATGTGACAGCTTTGCCTCCTGCTGCTGCTCTTAGCTGTGTGATCGCTTAATTTAGTTACATTTATTTGTCTCTCACAGCTGAATTACGAAGCAAAATATCAGAGGTTTGAGTCATATCCTCAGTGATATAAAAGAAAACAATGCGATCAATAAACTGAACACATAGCCTCCTTGGTATAGTATCATCATCCTCATTACATGTGTTGTCCTATAGAACACCTGTTGCATGTACAAACTGATAATGGGCACTAGGGGAGGGTGCATTTTGAAGCACGCCTTCCAAGGCATATTAATGGCCCACAGTGCATATTTCACGTTCATATCTGTTGCTAAGCACATCTGTGTATGATTATGGGATATAAGGAGGCACCACAGAAACAGCTGCTATGTAATTATATAGATTATGCAGATTTTCTTAACAGCCTCACAAAAACAAGAATAATGCTCTAGGATCTGTCTTCCATGTCTTCTGGAGTGACTGCTCTTGTTAGTGTCCATCACAAGCAGGTTTATTGTTCAGTCTATTTTTACTCCTAGTATCATTCCAATGAATTCCTTCATTCTCTTGGGATTATTTTTTTGTTTTTCCTTTTTTTTAATTATTCAGATTAATGAAAGTGAAGTCCAAAAGAGAGCCACTGAGTTATCCTGGCCTCCTAATTCAACAGGTCATGCAAGGACCTCATACCAGAGAGAGTACTAGGCAACATCGCTATGCATGTAATAATGATACGTACATCATCTACAGACACCCTGAGAGAGAGAGAGAGAGAGAGAGAGAGAGAGTTTATTCCATTCTGAGGCCATGTTCACTGGGAATCCAAGCACAGCCATGTGTGTTCCATGAAGGGAGACTGAGTTAGCCGTGAGGGCCAGGTCACAGCAGAGTGCCTGTGCTGCAGCAATCCATCACTTAGTGCCACTCAATCCCAGGAGCTGTGGGGAGGGAGTGAGGAAGAGGGGGCGGGAGCACTGGTGGACAGGTTGCAGAGTGCTGCTAATTGAATGTGTCCCTAAGCAATACACAGCTCACACTGGTTTAGGTCATCCATGTCCCATGGGGCTCCAGCAGGGAACCACTGGATGCTGCTGACATCATGCTGACCACAGAATCAATTCTCATAATCATGCGTGTGTGTGTGTGTGTGTGGGGGGGGGGTATATGCATGCAAACATTATAAAAGAGAGAAGAAAGAAAGAAGAAAAGAAAGAAAGAATAACAGAAAGAAAGAAAGAAAGAAAGAAAGAAAGAAAGACAGACAGAAAAAAAACTAATTTAAATCCATTACCCAGAGGTCTGCTGATAGAAATACAGTGGAGTGGTAGTCAGCAGTTTCTTTGCCAAAGCTTCACAATGTTCTGAAAAAACATTTTCATGCCAAGCTGGTCTTTGTGAGGATATGGTTGAAAAAGTCCAAAAAGAAAGAACTGAGAAGTAGTAGGCTATAAGCCACTTTGGAGGAAAAAAGCAATTACAGAAAACTGTTAAAAGTAATGCAGTAAAAAACTGAATGACAAAGAATCAGCAACTTTTTGATGGAGACTTTGTTGAAGCAGACTTTTGGGGTGTAGAATGCAATGCCATCACACACTAAAACACACACACACACACAAACACCCATACACCTACACAGACACACAGACACATACACACACACAGGTCTGAATTCAGGTGGAGGATCCTGAGGTCACACTTCTACGGCTCTCCAGATGGTCTGACGGATAGTTGACTCATTCTGCCATCACATGTCTCACATGCAGACAACACAGATTTTTTATACACACAACACATAAACACTCACACATTCATGCATAAACACACACACACACATACACACACCAGATGTGGCTAATCTCTCCAACAGGCCTTATTTGAATACGTTGGCACCAGTCAGTGGGAGTCACATGGCCAGGGCATGATCACTTAGCTACCTAGGCAGTGAGGGCAAGTCAAGTCAAGTCAAGTAGGTTTTTATTGTCGTTTCAGCCATATACACAGTACATAGTGAGACGAAACAACGTTTCACCGGGAACAATTGGTGATACACGTAACTGTTAAAACACAGTATGAACAAGACAGATACATAATAGTGCCTACATACACTATTGAGGGACTACACAGATTTACTCACCACTCACACACGCACTCACACACACAACTACACACGCACGCGTGCACACTCTTGTACACATATGTACATACAGTACAACACAGTTGTAAACAAACAGTACAACACAGTTGTAAACAATAGCTAGACAGGGCATGGCTTTTAGCAGAGCACTGTGGCTAGAGGTGTACTTTGTAAACAGAAGACTGTTCTACATAAATATAAATAATAGCAGCAAGGCTAGAGGAATGATTTGTAAACTAGACTATTCTACATAAATATAAGTAATAGCAGCAGGAAAGTGCGGGGGCATAAAGGTGCAGTGTGCTGTGACTGCTGGTTGCTGGATGCTGGTTTGCATCCTGAGCTACTAAGAAATCCGTCCAATTGCACTACAGGTTGTTCACCAGTCTGCCTGCGGGAAGAAGCTCTTCCCCATTCTGGAGGTGCGGGCAGTGATGCTGCGGAACCTTCTACCAGATGTTGTACCAGAGTTCTTGGCTTTCTGCAGACAGCGGGTGTTGTAGATGTCTGAGAGGAGGGGCAAAAAGACTCCAGTGATCTTTTCGGCTGTCCTCACAATCTGCAGGGCCTTACATTCTGCAGCGGTGCAGTTGCCGAACCACTCTGTGATGGCGCCCTGAGGATGCTCTCAATCGTCCCTCTGTAGAAAGTTGTGAGGATGGAGGTTGGGAGATGGACTTTACACAGTCTTCTCAGAAAGTACAGACACTGCTGGGCTTTCTTTGTGATGTGTGTGGTGTTGAGAGTCCATGAGAGGTCGTCAGTTATGTGTATGCCCAGAAACTTTGTGTACTGGAAGGTTGTTGATGCACAGTGGGATGTGTTTATGAAAAGTCCTTCTGAGGTCGATGACCAGTTCTTTTGTTTTGTCTACGTTGAGGGACAGGTTGTTGTTGGTGCACCAGTTGCTGAGCTGAGCCACCTCTTCTCGGTACGGGGCCTCATTGCCTCCACTGATCAGACCCACCACGGTAGTGTCATCAGCAAGCTTGATGATGTGGTTTGAGCTTTGTGGTTTGGGCATGGTGGATATAAGAGGTCTCATCCAGAGACATGGCTGATCAGGGGTCAGTCCCAGGGGGAACTTCTCTCCTCTTAACCTGGATGACAGACTGCGGCCATGAAGGCATCCCCCTTTGCCGTCAAAACCCAAAAAGAAAGAATGCACTGCTCATGAATCTAGTGACCTGGAATGTTTGTACCCTCTGGACTCACAGGTTGATACAAACAGACCTCACAGACGGAACATTCTCATTGCACACTCAAGAAATAAAAGATCGACATTGCAGCACTGTCCAAAACACACTTTGCAGGTGAAGATTCACTTACAGAGGTAGGTGAAGGATACAGCTTCTTTTGGAAGGTCCTTCCGGAGGACACTCACAGAATACATGGAGTCGGCTTTGCTGTAAAGAAAACCACACAATTTAAAAACATCCTGGAGTCTCCTCAGGGCATTAACGAGTGACTTATGGCCTGGTGCATTCCCCTTATGAAAAGCCACTTTGCCTCTCTCACTGCTCCCACCCTGGATGCTGATAGCAGAACTAAAGATTACATAGCTTTTACGAATGCCTTGGACAAAATCCTACTTATGGGTGATTTTAATGCCAGAGTGGGAACAAACATCCAGCTCTGGAGTGGTATCATTGGAAAGCATGGTGTTGGAAAGGTCAACAACAATGGTCTCAGAATCTTGTCTTTATACTCTGAACAACGTATCATAACAAACACAATCTTCCAAAGGAAAAGTAAATACAAAACAAAAGCTCTGCAGACGTAAAGGACACTTAGAGGCCAAACTGGAAGCCCTCTCTGCCCTTCTCTCCAATCTCGGACCAACCTCTCCCGCTGGAAAATAGTACAAGCAGAGACTCAAAGACAACTTTGGCATATGCAAGCTTCTTGGTGGGTCAGGAGAGCAGCAGAAATTCAACACCAACAGCACTCATGCCTTTTATGACACACTGAAGTCTGTGTATGGTCCACTGCAGCGTAGCATCAATCCTGTATGGTCAGAAAATGGGAAGGGACTTTTTAAAGATAAGCAGCAAATCCCTCAATGTTGGGTAGAGCATTTTAATGCTCTCCTCAACAAAGTAAACTCAACCACCCCATCTGTCCTAGAAGCATTGCCTCAGTTTCCAACAGTTACCATGCTTGATGCACCTCCAGAATTAACAGAAGTTCTCTCAGCCTAAAAGTGCCTTAAAACACAACAAAAGCCCAGACCCACATGGACTGCCTGCTGAGCTTCTAAAACAGGGGGGATACTTACTAACTTGTACTTGACAGACAGCAATCACCACCTTTCCCTGTAGGGGTGAAGCAGGGATGCGTGCTTGCTCCTGCAATGTCCAGAGCTGCATTATGCGGATGACTGTGCTTTCCTTGCCCACAGTCCCAGAGCCATGCAGCACATCCTGGACACTGTGTTTTCTGTGTATCACTCACTGGGCCTGACGATTAACATCCAAAAACAGTTATGGTCCAAGAGACATTCCACCAACATTCATTATTGAATGTAAACCTCTGAAGATTGTCCAGCACTTTTGCTACCTTGGCAGCATATTAACACCTAACTGCTCAGTTGATGATGACATACAGATTCATATCAACCACACCTCCTCTGCCTTTGGCAGAATCTGCACCTGAGTCTTTGAGAAGGCTCAGTCCTTCAGCATAGAAGCAACCCTAGCTGAGACAACTGTGTTGGGTGGGCTATGTCATCCGTAGCCCTGAATATCGGCTTTCCCCATCAGGTGCTCTATGGTCAACTACCAACTCATGCATAAGACCAGGTGGACAAAAGCGGCATCACAAAGATCAACTGAGGGAGACCTTGAAGAAATGTAACATCAAGCTTGAATTATTGGAGGCTATTGTGGCTGATCTACATCTCTGGAGCTCTCTCTGCAACTCTGGGGTCATTCACCTTGAAGAATGCCACACTCAGAAGCAGGCAGATCGATGACAGCAGCAACACCTTGCTGTCATAATACTACAGCCTCAACCTCCAACATTTGCATGTCCCACCTGTGGCAAGATATTCGGATCCAGGATTTGACATCCACACACAGTGGAATAACAGACAGAAATGCTAGCACCCCCTTCTCAACCCTCTCCCCCAACATCTATCCCCAAAAGTTGGAGGCTCTGTCGTCTTCGCTTATGATGGACTACCTTGTGTGTGTGTGTGTGTGTGTGTGTGTGTGTAAGAGAGAGAGAGAGATAGAGAGAGAGGCAGGTCCCCCGATCCCCAAGCCAAATGGTATTATTCTGACATGTCACTGCTAATGCCTGTCTCATGACTCCATGGGGTTCCCCTCCTCACAGGCACAATCTCACTTACCTCATTCCATCACAGTTACACACTAACACCATCATTGTCTTCATTCAACACACACACACACACACACTCTGCCTGTGTTACCTGGTCTCTGGGAAGTTTTACCACACACGCACACACACACACACACACTCTACACTCAGACTCTACACTTTAGATTGAGGCACAGAGAGAAAACGAGAGAGTCTTGGTGTGTGTGTGTGTGTGTGTGCACCCATTAAGAAGACAGGTCACCTGTGTGTGCTATTTCTCAAGTTAAAAAATGTCTTTCCTCAGCCATAACACGCTGATTATGTGAGTAACAGTCTCTGAAGTGGTTCCAGATGTCTGTGGAGCTGTCAGTGGCACACCAGTGGCTCTGATGAGCCCTCACTGTAGATCAGTCCAACTGTAATTAACTATCAGCAGTGCTAGATTATAGGTGAGGGAAGAGGAAACATAAACTTGAGTTATGGATTTACCTCAGCATCAAAATCAATACAGGACAGGGAGATAGAGATTATTTATCAATTCTAGGAGGAAGGGGTTTATTAGGTCTGCTATAAGAGAAGTAGGGATGAGGGAAAAAAAAACACAGGAGGATAAGTGTGAAGAGAGAGATGAGGAAAAAACGTAGAGAATTCAGAAGAACTGTAGAGGAGGGGCGGAGAGAAGAGAGAGAAAGAGAGAGAGAGAGAGAGAGAGAAATGCATCCCACCTCAGTGCTCCACACAGTCTCAGAAGAGTATCAGGGCAACTGGAAGGAGTTCACATCTCCATCATCCAGACAGTGTCTCTCATTTAAAGGCAATACGTAGACACATCCAAAACATAAATGATGCTTGAGCTCGACCATAAGCAGTGATGTGTTGATGTAAAACAGCAAAGTGATATATAAGGTCCCACTCTCAGTTTCCTGAAAGTTATTAGATGTTTTATCGTTATGATATTGCATTATTCAATACTGCTGAGTCATTTCCCACCACTTATATACTTACATATTCCATATTGTTGTTTTGACAGCAAGCCCATTGCACACACACAATACATTCTAACCAATAAATCGATTGCATACAGTATATTTCAAATGTATGAGCAGCAATAGCCTTTGGAGCATTACTGTATTGCTGTGTATGCAGATGCTCCTTAGAGAAAAAAAACCCAAAAAATTGAAAACGCACATTTTAACTGGCTTTAAACTCAGGTTCAGTCAAATCATTCGGCTGCTGAAATATTCTTGTGCCTCCCCTTTAACTTGTTTATTCAGTCAGCATGACCTCATGTCCAGGAACCCACCCTTGTGTTTCACATCTGATGCCTGGGATTTGATGCCTGGCACTAAGGTTGGCAATGCCCATCTGTTAGGGGCACTGCCCTTCCCACTGAGCTTCATTACGGACTAACTATAGAATCTGTCAGCCACGTTTGGCTGCAGTGTCAGGACATGCATATTTGTATATATGCATTAACAATCCTCATCAAAGACACAGTAGCTGATGGCCTGGGTTTGGGTAACAAAGATCTGTTTTGGGGTTTAGTTACCCATGAGAAAGAGACCGGGGAGGGAGTGAAAAAGATTTGCCTTTTCATTTCTTTGCTAGTCTGACCCATGAGATCCTATATCTAACCTATTCCAAGCATCACAGCTGATAAACTGAACACCATTCAGCCCTCCCCATATTTGTATGTCGATCCCTTCGGCATACTGCAATTTCATATTACTTTAATATGAATCATTTATTCAAAAATGCTTTCTCCGTCTCCGCTCAAGCCCATTGTTACTATAGACAAACTACTGCTTGTTTAATGATGGATGAAATGTAGAGATGACCCATATCCAGCCATACCAAGAACAGAGAAGTTACATTACCTCTAAAAGACGTTAAAAGGCTTTTGCTTGTCTGCCTGCTCTTGGTATGCTCATTGGATTGGATCTGGATTGGACCACCATTGCGGGTATCTGTGTGCTAGCTAGTCAGTTTTAGTGACAGTATGTATTTATCTCAGAAGCATATCCTTTGACAAAGCTGTGATCAAAATCAAATCAGACTGAATGATGTGTGTATGTGTCACTCAACTGTGAAATTTGGGTGCAAATGCACTTACAGCTAGCCATGACTTATGAGAGGAGCTGGGTACGCTGGGTAAGTTTGCAGAACTCAGTAATGGTCAACACATCATTAATACAGCTGCACTCCAATGCCTAAATCACATTTAAGTCTATCGCTACTGGGATTTTTCAACCAATCGGCTTCTGCTTCAGCACCCCCAGATGGCCTTTGATTGGTCGGCTGTCCCGACTCTCTCTCACCTCAGTGCGACTCTTTACCTGAGCCCACCCTCTAGCTATCTCATTTTACCTCATCAAACACAGAAAAACAGGCAACATGCAGTTGCTCAGAGAAACGGAGCTGAATGTCATTAGTGCGAGTGAGCTTTGGGTCAGGTTCTAATTGTGATCCAACTTTTGGGTGATGAGCTGTCTCTGCTCTGTGTTCTCTCGTTCTGTCTGTCACTATCAAAAGCTTGCTTTGCCCTACGGTGCACCATCTGTCTGGGAACTCAAAGCTATTCTTCTTTCACTCTTTCATTTGTCTTTCTTTCTTCTTCTATTTCATTAACATTTTCTTGACTCCTTATCATTCCCCTGTCCCTATACTAATGTCTATCTCACTGTGTCCCCAAAGCAAGCACTTTCTTTTTGTGTCTTTCACTCTCTTTCCTTCTGTCTCCTTCTCTTCTCTGTCTCTCTCTCTCTCTCTCTCTCTCACACACACACACACACAAACACAAACATACAGTATATTTGAGCGTGTGCCTGCTCACTCACACATTTAGATGAATAAACACATAGTGGGGAGTGCCAGACAACATAGAGACATGCATCTGTTTGGGCTATTCTTTTGTTTACACACACCACACACACACACATCCTCCCCAGTCCTGGGAAATCTGAATTTAAAAATGTGTTGTGTCAACACAAGATGTACTGAGAGCAAACACACACACACACACACACTGAAAAACTTTATTTCCCATGAGGTCCACAGACAGATGGCCCCTATGTTGTTCCTGAACCGAACCATGAACAGCTTCCCACTTCAGATGCCCTTAGCAAAGGTTCAGTGCAATCTGGCTTGCAGAGTAAAAAAGCACTTTGAAAACTCAGACTCAGAGATTTCCCACCCCAAGGTCCCAATAGAATCCCATAATTTCTGACTACAATCCAAAAGGGGGGCCAACTCTATGGGTAACAGCCCTGATTTGCACTTTGCACTTCTGTGCTTCTAATATATGTCTCTCATGGACACAACCCATTGATAACCTACTGTTAATGCCATGTGATACGAATGGAAATATCCAGCCACATGACTGGGGGTAAAAAAAATCAACCTTTTTATCCTCCAGCATTTTATGAACTTCACAAGTCCACTAACTCTCCCTAATTAGTTGTTTTATCCTCTGACATTTACACTGCATAATGACAGGCCTTAATATTAGCCAAAGGAAATACAGAGCAGAGCAGAGATTTGATGGATGGGGTCTTTGGTAAAATGGTGTCCAGTGACAATACTGCAGTGAAAGTCACTGAGCGCTTCAGAATAACATTTACTTAGTGGAGATTGCATGGCTGTATGCTTGATGCTATGCTCAGTTGTGTGTGTGCTATATGTCTCCACTCACCCATGGATGCCCTGGATGCTGTGTGTGTGTGTGTGTGTGTGTGTGTGTGTGTGTGTGTGAGAGAGAGGTCATGTGAGAGTGTAAAAGTGAAAGCCATTTGCCCATCTTTCAGCACCTCTGTCAGCACCTGTCAGCCCCAGAAACAAATACACACATTAGCTTCAACTGTGTGTGGATATACCTATGATAGGATTTTGGTACATGTATTTGTGTGCATGCCATGCTTCTATACTCACACATACACATCCCTCATGTCCCTTGGTGGGAAAATGAGTATACACCGCTGGTGCCAGTTCGTGTTTGGACTTCGGAATCAAGACTATATATCAGGATTCAAGACTCAAAAAGAAAGACACTTGGCAATTATGATGAAAAACAAGTATAAGAATAAGTCTTTGCTGCAGTCCAATTTGATGTGTGTGGTCAGTCTCACACATGTTGTTAGATGGAGGCCTGGCAGACTAGTGCAAATTGCTGTTCTAAATTCTTTGGATAAATAGGAGGCAAATTCTCTGCACACCCAGCATATCCCTTAAGTGTCCTCCACACTATCATGCAAATGCAATCCAAAGCAGCCACGGCATCTGAAACATGACAACCCGGGCTCTGAATAAAAAGAAAAGACAGAAAGGAAAAGATAGAAAGGAGGGAGCAAATAAAAAGGGACATGAGGAGACCTTGACATGAAGGACCTTGTGTCCTCACACCACCAGAATCCCATTAAAATATGTGATGAAGTGAGACAGTGGGGAGGCAGACTGAGAAGAGGAAAGACAATGGCCTGGAGGATCGATGGAGAGAGGGTGATGGAGAGAGAAAGAAAGAGAGAGAGACTACAGCTCACACCAGTGCATTCAGTGCGATCAAATTATCATGTCCTAGTTAAACAGCAGGGCTGCTCTTTTTTATCTTTTCACACAGATCAGATACAGGGCCAGGGCTCACTGTGACAAGAGAGAAGTGTTGGATTTGTGAGCCTGAAATGAGATGTGCTTCAGGAGTAGTGCTGACTTCAGGGGATGGAGCTGAAGAACAGTTCAATGAGGATGAGGATGTAGCTGTTTGGAAATGTACTGCATTTCCTCTCTAGTTGGTTTGGTCTGCTCAGATGAGTGTCACTAAAGCCAGTGGCCATTAGGAGACTGTTAAAGAAAGGAACAAGAAAATACAAGCATTGAGTAAAGGAGTAAATACATGTATCCCTACCTGTCTGTCTTTTATCTTTCAATCCCTCTTTACTCCTCTCTCTCGCTCATCTCACTCTCTTTTCAACTAATATTCTCCCTCCCCTTGATTTCTCAACACACACACACACACACACACACACATAAACACACACAAACACAGACTCTTTGTTAACTAGAGCATTTGAAATCGGTTAGCTCCTCCTGTAGCGGTAACTTATAATTGTTGATATTTCCTTCATCCTGGATACACTACTATGCCACAGACATTAAGTAGATAAATCAGCCTGCTGTTTATTCACTGTACTTCCTGGAATATTCCAAAGGTCGCATATCATAACAGTTAATTACACCTTCTGTCTGTATTGCTAGTGGTCAACAAGCTAATGTATATTGATGGAGTGCACAAACTCTTATCAGTGCCAAAGGGTGCCAGTGTGCGCAAACAAGAGAGCCTATGTGGTTGGCATGGCATGGAAAACTGTGCTACCTCTCTCGGGGTGCCTGGACCAACTCCATGCCCAGCTTGCAAAGCAGTGCATCCTCTCTTAGTGCCTGCCACCTTCTAAAGCTAACGTAGGCGAGTCTCTCTGGCATCTGTACCTTTGAGACCTACAAATCAAATGGCTGTCATTAGACCAGACTATCTCTGTAAACTTTTTCATCTCTCTATCTCTCTCTTCTTCCTCTCTCTATCCCTCTATCTTTATACCCTTTCATCTCTCTCTATCAGCATCCTCTCTCTATCCTATCCCTATATCTTTTCATCTCTCCTTCTCTGCTTCCTCTCTCTATCCCTCTGTCTTTATACCTTTTCATCTCTCTCTATCTACATCCTCTCTCTATCCTATCCCCCTCTCTATATCTTTTCCTTCTCTGTCTGCTTCCTCTCTCTGTCCCCTTCTTCCTGTGTCTTGCTTTGTATTGCATTCTGTCTTTCTCTGATAATCAGTCATCAATGTTTAAATTGACTGGAGAAAATAACACCTTCTACTACCTAGACAGCATCACTGGTTTGCGAAACCTGATGCAACACATCAACACTCTACACCTGAGTATGAATTTGCTCTCTGCTGTTGGCAATGGCAATGATGTGAAAAAGAGGGTTGGGGTGGGAGGGTTGTATCAAATTTTCTTGTTCTTTTTCCAACAGACATTTCTCAGACCTTGAACAACAGGGCTGCTGATAGATTCACACCAGATTTCTCCTTTAAGCAAGATAGGATGTATGTTGGAAAGATCTGATGTAGTGCTGTGGTGCGTCACACTTGCTTGCTAAGAAATAAATGTGACATGTTTGTGAGTGTGTGTGTCCAATATGTGCAATGTCCGGGTCTGGGTGTATGTGAGTGTGTGTGTGTGTGGGTGAGAAATAGTAATGTAAAATCCATGTTCAGGCCTTTGAAGGAGTTAAGGATACTTATCTCTTATGTTCTGTGTGTAGTAGCCAACTCTTTGGAAAAACCATGATCGTTTTCATAGCTAGAGGATGTAGCCCTAATAACACTACTGTAGAGTACATAGAGCTAACACTACTGTAGAGCACATAGAGTTCAACAGAAGTTCAGGAAGTGATTTTCCCAATCATTTTCACCACTGAGATCATAACCCACGGTATCTGAACCACACTATGTAGACTCCTAACTAGCTACAGCAGGACAAAACAATTGTCTGTGGTCACAAAAATGCCACGGGTTCATATGGCATGAACAGGGAGGGAGAGAGAGTAATCAAGCGAGAGGGAGAGAGAGAGAGAGAGAATGCATGTGTGATGAGTTTGTGTGAGCGAAATGCGAATGATAATGTAAAATACCTTTACAAGTACGGGTACCACACATCTCCAAAAGAAAGAGTCGCTGTGTAGTGTCTGTATGATTGACTGTCTCTCTCTTTCTCTCTCTCTCTGTAGTGCCTGTATGATTGACAGAGTCTCTCTCACTCTCTCTCTGTGTGTGTGTATGTGTGTGTGTGTGTTTGTGATCAGGGGGCTGTGTGCAGCCTGATGATCTGAACTTCCTGCCATCTTTGAGAGTGCTCTTAGGAATGAGCATCTGATTGCACACTGATAGCCCACCAATCTCAGCCTATAGAGGAGAGAAGCATCAAACACACACACACACACACACATGCCAAAATACACACAAAATCATCAAAGAGGGTTGTCAGAAAATTAGAGTTGATCATTCCCTTTGTCTTCTTATCTCTGTCTCTCTAACACACATACAAACTCACATGACTCACAAGTCTCTTTTTCTATTTTGATTATATACTAATTGCATAACATGTGTCCATTTGTCTGTCACTGAACTGAGCTGTATTAACCCAGTATGCACTAACAGATAGGCTAGTGGCCTGCCCGTATTCTAGAACCAGAAATGTGATGCAAATTTAACGTAGAATATTTGACTTAAAGAGCTACAGCTGCACTTCAGAATAGAAAAGGTGCATTTATGGTGCCGTGGATGCTACACAGTGCTGTGTGTTGTCTCCACACAAGTCATTGTATGTTTCACCAATCCACAACCATTCTCTAAGTAGCACTGTGTTCTTAGGCAAGGTTTCAGTGTACAGCATTTGTTTTATAGATCAAAGTCTCCATTGTGATGTCCTGTCATGAGCACACTCAGCGCACCATTTATGCACCCTCTCTATTCTGAAGTGCAGCTGGGGCAACATTATGACATCTGGCTGTTTAGATGTCTCAGGTACTGGACAACTTGCCATCACTTCAAGAAAAAAAGTCCTACCGGTTCCAATCCAATTTCCAACCGGGCGTAGCAGTCACCTATAGAGATGCATTCACAACAGACATCATATGAATATGACTGTACTGAAAGAAAAAAGGGCTAAAATACCTCCTGAACATACCTCCAGGAGCCCTAGGCCAAAGATCAGTCCAAAAGTTGTATGTACATTTGCACACAGTCTTTCTGGATGTTTTCAACAAAGACATGCAACGTAATCATTTAGCAACTTTAGCAACGATCCAAGGAGAACTTAGCAATGCTACAATGAACTTAGCAATGCTAGCAATGCTTTTTATTCAAAAAGCGCCTTGTTTTGCCACTTATGATAATGAGCTGTGCTCTGATTCGCTGCTGCCTCATGTCAGCGTTGCGAAGCATGTAGAGTGAATATTTACATTAGTTCGCTAATGTCAGATTTGCAAGGGAGAAAGAACTAAAAGTGTTGGAATATTAAATTTCAGAGGGAATGAAGGAAGACATAGACTATGATAAGCAAATCCACCAATTGCTTTGAGATTGAGATACTTTGCAATGGTAAGCTTGTAATGTGTAGGGTTTCACACTAGCCAACAAAATCAGATAACTGCTTCGTTATTGCAAGGTTACTGTTACAACCACAGGCTAAAAATTACGAAGCCCATTGTATTCGCCAAAGTTGACAAGTCATTCTTTTCTAAATGCACTGGACACAGAAATAATAAGGGACTTCTCCAGAAAATTCACTGCAGCCGTTTGTCCCTGACCTCCTGTTATTAAGCATACTAAAAACGAGATGTGGCTGTTCTGTCCGTTATCTTTATTGCAAGGATATTCAGTGATCTCGCATAATTAGGATTTTGTGGGGCGGGCACTGATCAAATACAGGATTGGGCGATAATGCAGTGTCATCCTCTAGTGGCTCAAGCTTGGTCTATCCTACGTAAAAGTGATCAACTTTTCAAATTGCCTTGATTTTGCCTGACTTCTTTCCATTAGCTATTGCAATATTGCAGCGAATAGCAATAGTATTACATTTTCACATGCACCAAAAACATTTAAAAAACAACAGGCAAAAACGGTTTCGTGTGGCAGGGCACCTTTAATTAATAACAGTTAGGTTGGCTTGGCTGGTCATGACAGTCTTAAGTTCATAATGAAACATACCCCTTCTAGAGAGAAAATATCTCTGCCTCACCACCTCTCACACATATGAAGTGGGACAAAGGTGAGATAAATGGAGCTACTCACAGAAGCCATGACTATCCACCCACCTGACTGTCATTGCTTATAGGAGGACAAAGGAGAGACAGCTGATGATGGCCAATACAAACATGTCAGAGCTCAAAGCTCAAAACTACATCTACAAAACTCCCCTTCACATTAAAGCTGTCAAATAGCATTTATCTGTCAGTTTAAAGACCTGTGGACAGCCTTCATCCTCTGCCTGGTCTCTCTCTTGTTTCAGCTGTCAGTTCAACAGTTAGTTGTGTGCGTCTACACCTTGTGTGTGTATGTGGAAGGGGGGGGGGGGTAGATTGTAGATCTCCCTCTCACTCCTCTACCCCAACAATAAACATATTTACAAACTATACTTATTGATGGTGCTACAACACAGCAACACAGACAAACATTTCATTAGTGTTCTATGACAGGCAGACAGAAAGCCCGATGGACAAACGCAGGCAGCACTGATAATTAGCACACACTGGCCCCCCAGGGTCCTAACAGTGGCTTTAATTAGAGCACAGGCCGATAAAGCCTGCACCGCTGTAATCCCATGCTGTTGTGCTGTGCTGCATCTCTGTTGAGTATGAGTGTTGGGGTGGGAGACGTGTGTAAGTGTGAAAGAAACACACACACCCACACACCAGACCAGACAATGTTATATTACGTTCCTGTGTGATTTACTTTTGAGGCCTCATTTTAGGACTTAGGTCCCCGAACCCCATGTTGCAAGTCTGTGTGCCTTTGGACAAAGGTGTTTGCGAAATACCAGTCAACTTTACTTTCTATCAAAGATCTTTAAATACTGACCTCTCTGTTTCTACTATTCTTTTATCATTTCTTCTTTACAGGTCTGTTCAAGCTCTTCTTTCTGCAGTTCATCATTCCTTTGCACCTAAATACACATAGAGCTACAGAGATCTATTCGCAGACAAGTCCATTCAAGCTCAGACTGAGACTTTCTCTTATCGACCTACACCCCCCGCCCCATCTCACTCACACACAAGCACAAACACAAGTGTACACACACACACACACACACACACACACGCTACAGTAGCATGCCATGTACAGGAGCTAGAGGTTAATATTTAAGCAACATTGATTAGTTTGTCTTTCCCAAGGGCCTTGGGAATCATTAATTTTTCACCAAATCAATAGACTTCAAATGCATTTGTAGGCTAATAAGTCACATTCTTGGGGTAATGCCCAACTAACCTGGGTCAGAAAACCATAACTTATACAATATGCCTCAAGTAATTCTCATTTCAACCTCTTAAATTTTACCTCACTGGTAATAATGCAAACCAAAATGACATGGCATTTCACTTCTTGACGAGTTTGGTTCTCCATTATTTATAATTATTTGTTTATTGGTTTGCTTTTATTGTGAGGCTGAAGGCCCTAGGCTTTGAGCATGAGACTGAACTTACTGACCTCAATGTTGTGTCTGTGTGAAACTCCATTGCTCTCTTGGGTTCACTCAGAGGTGTGCCTTTCACTGGGACAGAGCCATTTGCCCAAGTAAGAGCTTTGAGAGACAGAGGGTGTGTGTGCGTGTGTGTGTGTGTGGCGGGGGGGTGGGTGTGTGTGTGTGTGTGTGTGTGTGTGGGGGGGGGGGGGGTTGGGGGGTTGTTCTGCAAATGTTTATCTGCATTTATAAGAATTTTACTGAGTTTAGTTCAAAGCCGCAATGTGTGCCTCTTTTGTTTTTTTCTAATTTTCCATTGTGGTATTCTATGGTTGTGCACTCCAGTCCTACTCGGAGTAAACAACTGTAACTGCTCTTAATGAAGGTGATGTTTATTTATAACTCCCATTAGGCTTCTTGGTTGCTCTACCATCTACCACATCACTAAGACCCCGTCCACACAACAACATTTTTCTGTGAAAAAGTTTCTATGCGTTTTGGCCTTGCGTCCACACATTTTGGGTAACCTAAAACAGAGTTTTTTGAAAATGCCAGAGTGGAAAAATCTGAAAACGCAGTAATTTCATTGTCATCTGGACAAGCAAAATGCAGCTTTTTGAAAACGATGACTTTGAAAACCTGTCACCGTCATGTGACCAGAAGAGCATTAAAGACCCCGCCACACAACAAGCGGTAACAACAACAACGGAGGGCAAGAGGAAGGACTCTACGGACATACATACTGCATCCATGTAAAATAAACAAAGAAAATTAAGTCCATCTTCCCTCTTGTTTTCATGTGCTACTCATCCAGTTCATAATAATCAATGCCTACTCTGCTTAGATCAGTGTTTACTATAGCAAAATGATAATATTCACAAGAACATGTTTAAGCCGAGTGCTGTTGGTGTCCCTTGAAAGGGAAATCTCATGGAAAGGTAACCAATCATTAAAACAATAAAAAACTTTTAATACACCACTTTACACTTTTAATACATCTTTGGACATCTCATATAACATTGGTCAATTCATTCCACCAATATTAAAGACAACAGTTTTAACTTTGACCTCATGGTGTAGACAATGTAGGTGTAGGTTGACAAGCACTCATGAGGGCATCAGGGTATCTGCATACTTTTAGGATACAAATTTAAGGACTTTTAAGATCTTTTTGGAGACAAATAGCCTACGACTGGTGTGCACAAAATATACTCATAACTAACAGTGACAAAAGTGTACCTGCATACAGTGGACAGAACAACTGCACACAGGGCCATGGGGCAAACATGGATCAAACCCCTTTGTGTGTGCACGGACGCAAATTATCGGAAACACCAAGATGCGATTAAACACAATTGTGTATTCTTCTAGTTGCCTAAACAGCCAGCTTTGCATTTGCAACAGCTTGATTTTGACATGCATGTGTGCACATACAACCAGTCACGCATGTCTTCAGTAGGATTTTGATGAATGCATTTAAGCATTTAAGTAATTCAAGTCTCGCCCCATCACGTACTGCAGTTGTTGGCAAAGCACACAAACTTGTCCTAATACAAATTGAACAGTATAGTTCAACAACAAAGCATTTTCTTATTAACTCGTTAAGTGCTTAGCACATTTAAAATTGTTTTAGGGATTTCAAGGTATGACACCCACCATGATAGTATAGCCTACCAATATATCTAAGCACGTTGCTTGATTTCTAAGGTTGATGTTAGCCAGGGTTCATTTAATGCATACTATTCCCCAGCGGTTGGGCCTTATTAGGGCCCTTCGTCAAAGGTGGAGGGCCCTAGGCCCAGGGGCGGTGGTCCCGCCTACCCTGCCTGTAGCTCCACCCCTTTCTGCATACTTTGACATGTAGGACATTTTTAGACATTTTAGAAAAGGTTTAAAGTTTAAACACATCAAAGAATCAAGACTGGATGGAGCAGATCCAGTGATTTTTCTGCAGGCCAAAGTGGAAGATCTGAATGTGAAGTCTTGCTGCAATACTACAATAGAATGAACAATGTAACATCTACTTCATTTCTTCATTATTAGTTTTGCCTGAGGCCATGTAGGCCTAAATCTACTAAATGTGCTCAGTGCATGTGTGGTTTAGTCAAAAAGGGAACAGCCACAGCCTGTAACTATGGTAACTGTGAGGACTCAACCTGTATTCAATTCTAGAACGTTGTCAACATTTTAAATTGCAACATTCTATGCAAAGTAGAATGTTCACATTTGAAAAGTTCTATCTCATTCACAAGGCTTTAGGCTATTAAACACAGATCTCACTTGCTGAGATACACACTGCGATTTTCAATCAGAGATTACTATGGATTTTCAATATGATTACTCCACATACTCTCAAGATGACCTTTACCATGATCAAGGTATTTTAGGTCTTAAATTCTCTCTCTTTGTTTGTCAAATACCATGTGATTCAGACAATTAATTTGATTTCTTTTCCTTCTTTTAGGCGCACAGCACTTTACCCTACAGTCAGGAGGCGCCTATTTTCAGGGTGTGGGTCAGTGATTTTTATAACTTTCTACATAAATATCTAGATAAACATTGAAAATAATTATTTTTATGGTTGTGGTTTACTGAACAAAATGTTAAATCCACATATCTCCCTTCACCCCCCTAACAGACCCTGCCACTGACTCTGGAAACCCTGAGCTGTTTAACCACACTGCTCTGTTCCTGCCTGATTCTGACATCCCAGTATTCCACCCTGTCCCTCCTCAGGGATATCAAGGGATGGCCCTCCAGGATGGAGCTGTATATTTTGATATCTGGCCCCAAGGCCCTGTGATGTTTCTGGATGCTATGGATCAACAGCTGCAAGCTGTGGCTATGGGTGGTGCAAGTCCACAGTTTAATATCCCTGTGCCCTGTGCTCCACATCTGCAAGCCCCCATCATATATGTGGATGCCAATGGACAGCAGCTTGGCACTGCTGTGCCTTTCGACCCACAGCTCCAGGCACCTCTCATGTTGGTTGAGGGTGGAGGTCTAGGTCATGGCGCCACTGTGCATTTAAATCCCCTTGCTGAACCGTTTGAGCCAATGGACACCACGGATGTAAAGCACAGCACCATTGTGTCTTACAATCCAGTGCCAGCTCCAAGCGAACCAGCTCAGCTCGCAAGCGAATTGCAGTTGTCACTGACTGAGCAGCTGGCTCCTGGATATAGCAGCACTGACCTGATGACACCACCTCCACTAACTATGCTTCCAGCCCAGCAGAACCAGGTGCAGACCATGGCTTCCACTGCAGTGGTGTTGTCTACCCAGCAAGATGTGACCACTAATAAGCTCATGGCTCTTGCACAAAGCAGCACTGACCCAAAGACTCCAGGTTTGACCATTAGTGAGCTCATGAAGCCACAGATGACCACATCCACGGTGGTTGCAGAGGCCATTAAGACACTGGATGGCCAGATAAAGACCAACATTGAGTCCCTGATCCAAGGCACCAGCTATTCTCAGGACAGCCTGGTGGTTGAGCTGCATGGTGCCATGGAAAACAATGATGCAAAAGCCTCAGACAACCTCACATCCACTCTGGTGGAGCTTAATGCTGCTCCTGTTGAGGCTGTCAAAGAAGATACCAACCTGCTTAAGAACAGTCTCCCTGATAATGCTGAAAAGGGCACAAAGAGAAAGCGCCAGTATACCAAGAGTGAGGAAGAGAGGAGCAGGAAAAGGCGCAGGAACACGACAGGGGCATGGACTGCAGTGTGCAGTTATGATTAATTCATTCATTTGAATAATTTAATAAAATGCATTATTTTATCATTATTTCTGTCTTTAAGCCATTGATTCACATAATGAAAACTTCCCATCTACTGAAAATTCAACAAGGAATATTAAGTTATAATCTAAGTAACAGCTAGATGAATCTTAAATATCTTCTAAACTGCTCCATGCCTACTCCTAAAACACATCTTGTAAATTACAACTCTTACAGGTTACAGAGTAATTGTTCAAACTCATCCTTATGCATACATGTCAATTACACACAAAAAGAAGCACAGCTTTCCCCTGCTCTTGCAGTTGCATATAAAGAACTTCCAAAAGCCTTTTCCACCAGATACCCCTGACTCTTTGTAAGTGCTACATGGGGGTGGATTCTAAATTAGTGCTTTACATGTTAGAACTAAGATATTTGCAGTAATATTCATTGCTAGAAATGCTTCGACATAAAATTAATGTGTGTGTGTGTGTGTGTGCGTGCGTGTGTGTGTTTGTGTGAAAGAGAGAGTAAGAGAGTGAGAGCAAGTGAGAAGCCCTACATTCCGGGGCCGAAATTGCGAGTTCGTCGTTGGTAGTTGGCAGTGTGAAAGCAAGGCATATTCTGCCTATTCTATCCGTAGCAGTACAGAGAACCCCGAGTTCACAATTCCACCTTTTAACCAAGCAGTCCCTAATTTAATGTGACAGTTTAGCTGTGTAATGTTAGCTGTAAACATAGCTAGTGCAATGCTCCCTTCATGAGAGCAAACCAGTTTACAGACTTGATAACAGGTTAAGTTAGCATTATGTTGCATTGTGCACTTTGTAAGGGCGAGCACAGCTAATTTAAAACAAATAAAACCTATCTTACCTTTGGCATCCAATAAATCCATCCATGCATTAAAACTACCTTCATTTGTGTCAGAAAGGAGCAAGAGCTAGATCAAGTTACAGCTTGTCAGACGTTTGAGCCGCTAGACATCACATTATGATTATTCGAGCTGCTAGTTATCACAAGTATGCATTTCACTTTCTGTGGACTAGAGCTGTACTTTAAAATGTGCCCTAGGCCTTTGCCTATATTGTCAGTGAAGTTTCTATTTACTTTAAGCATTTCGTTTCGTACAGACGGTCTGGACATTCAGTAGTAAGATTCGATTGCTTGCTTAAAAGTTTAAAAAGATTAGATCAGACCCTGACTGATGGCATTCTAGCCCTGCCTGCACTCCCTCTGTTCGTTAAAATGTTAAAATGTCTCCTGAGACAAAGAGCTCAATCGGATCAAACCTGTAGGGAGATGATAATCAACAAAGTCATGCTGTTATGTAAAAGTTGCCTATGAAGTAGGCTATCGTGCCAATATTTACGGCAATGTTTTCTTTTTTTAAAATAACGTGACAAAATGTCACAGCATGTTGATTTTATTTCAACGTATACTGTCAGGTCTGCTACCTGGTCACGGCCACGCCCCCTCACACAACACCACAGACTCGCACTCGATCTCCTTCACCTGAGTTCTAATTAATATCACCTGGTCTCCACCTTATTTAAGTCTCCCCTCCACTTCACCTTTTGTCTGGTCTCGTCGATATTCCCTCAGACTCCCCGCATGTCATTTGTATCCTCCGTGCCCCACGTATTCCCGTGTTCTTCGTTCAGTAAGTTTTGGATTTCCTGTTTGGTTTGTTCCTTCGGATATTCCTCGCCTCTTTCTAGTGTATATTTTCTTACTCCAGTGTTCTTCTAGTTTTCAGTTAATCTTAGTATTTGTATTTTCTGTTTACTCTGTTAGAGTAACGGATGTGACTTTCGTGTTATGTAATTGTTTGTGTAATTAGTGATTTTCTGTTTTCCCCTCCACTTGAGAAGTGGACGTGACGAGCAATGGTTGAGGAACTGAGACAAGAGTTATTGTCACACACGACACCCCCGGTTAGCGTCCTTCCTACCACCTCTGACCCCTCTATCTACACTGGAGACCCTGAGGGTTGTGGTGGGTTTCTGCTACAATGCAATCTCGCCCTTGAGATGGACCCGCGCCGCTTTCCTACTGAACGTGGTAAAGTCGCATATATCATCTCGCGCTTGGGCGGCCGGGCCCTCCAATGGGCAGAGAGTGTCTGGCAGCAGGCAGGACCCACCACTCAGTCAGTGACCGCCTTTATCAAACACCTCCGAGAAGTCTTCCAGGGCGACTCCGCAGTGCAGGAGCAGCTACACAATCTAAAACAGGGAAGGAGCCGTATATCAGATTATGCGCTCCGTTTTCGGACCCTCGCCGACGCCAGTGGGTGGAATGAGACGGCCCTTATTATCACCTTCCGCCTTGGACTGGAACCCGCCTTACGCCTCCACCTGGCAGCCTATGATGACTCCATGGGCTTAGAACGTTTTATCCAGCTCGCCATACGGGTGGCGCACCGGAGGGAGAGCTGTCTGCCAGTCAACCCCAGCGCCGCGGTACCTGCAACCCGACCTGTATGTCCTGATCCCTGACCTGAGACTCCCATGCAGATCGAGTCTATCAAGCTCAGCTCCACGGAACGACGCAGGCGGGTCGTGCAGGGTTTATGCATTTACTGTGGGGCTTCTGGCTACCACATACGTGCGTGCCCTGTGCGCCCACCTCGCGTCCAGGTGAGTGAGGTCGATCTGCAACCATCTGTTCTGTCTCCCCTGTTATTCCCCGTAACTCTTTTTCAGTCCGGGCCCTCCACGACTCTGGCTCTGCCAGGAACTTCCGGGTCGGTCTGCCGACGCCTAAAGCTCCAGCGTCGGGACTGTCCACGCCCCTACATCGTGCATTCTATTGTGGGTCGACCCATGACTTGTCGGACCATCCGACACTCCGTGGGACCGCTGACGCTCCAGGTGGGAGCGTTCCACAAGAAGAGTATCGAGTTTCTGGTTCTCGAGGAGGCTACCACGGATTTAATCTTAGGCCGCCCGTGGTTGGTCCAACACTCTCCAGTGGTGGACTGGGCCACGGGCGAAATCTTAAAATGGGGCGATATGTGCTTTAATGTTTGTTTGTCTTGTTTGCCTACAACCTCATCAGGATATGAGAGGGGGACGAGTGGAAGACTGCTTTCATCACACCTAGTGGACATTACGAGTATCGTGTCATGCCTTACGGTTTAGCCAACGCCCCCTCCGTGTTTCAAGCGTATATGAACGAAGTGTTCCGGGAATATCTTCATCGGTTTGTCTTAGTTTATATTGACAATATCCAGATCTATTCCCGGAACGAGGCCGAACATCGCCATCATGTAACGCTGGTACTCCGCAAGCTTCGTGAGCATCACCTCTATCTCAAAGCCGAGAAGTGCTCATTCCACGAGCGGCAAGTTCAGTTCCTGGGGTATCACATCTCCTCCCAAGGTGTGAAGATGGACCAGGGGAAGGTAGACGCCGTGCTCAACTGGCCACCTCCCACGACGGTGAAGGAGCTACAGCGGTTGTTGGGCTTTGCTAATTTCTACCGTAGGTTCATCCGGAACTATAGCCTACTTGTCGCCCCGCTCACAAACCTCCTCCACTCCAAGCCTAAGACTCTCCAGTGGCCCCCCGAAGCCGCACAAGCACTCCAGAATCTCAAAGCCTCCTTCGCCTCTGCTCCTCTCCTCACCCTCCCGGACCCAACCAAACCCTTTATCGTAGAGGTAGATGCCTCCACAACCGGGGCCGGGGCGGGCCTGTCCCAAGAAAGTGGGTCCCCTGCCAGACTTCACCCATGCGCCTTCTTCTCCCGCAAGTTTACCACGGCTGAGCAAAACTACAACATTGGAAATCGGGAATTACTCGCCGTCAAACTCGCCCTGGAGGAGTGGCGTCACTGGCTGGAGGGAGCGCAGCACCCATTCCGAGTCCTCACCGATCATAAAAACTTGGCCTACCTCCGAGAAGCCAAACGTTTGAAACCCCGTCAAGCCCGGTGGGCACTGTTCTTCACCCGTTTTAATTTTGTTTAAAACCAAGAATGTGGTGGCCGACGCGCTGTCCAGAGTTCACGGAGATGCGGACTCACCGAAGTCGATCAAACCCATCTTACCGACCCATCTCATTGTGAGTCCCATCCAGTGGGCACTGGACAGTCGCATAACCCAAGCAATGGCCCAGGACCCAGCACCACCCGAGACCCCGGCTAACCGTCTATATGTTCCCACCGGGCTCCGCCAGGAGGCGCTCGAGAGCCTCCATACCTCCCTAGGCACTGGTCATCCGGGGGCGGCCCAGACTCTCTCTCTCCTCCGCGATCGATATTGGTGGCCCCGAATGGATCGTGATGTTCAGAGGTATGTGGCTGGGTGTGCCCAGTATGCCATGTCTAAGACTCCCCATCATCTTCCAGAAGGTAAACTCCAGCCTCTTCCGATACCCCAGAGACCATGGTCACACCTAGGCGTAGACTTTATTACCGACCTACCGAGATCCAATGACTTTACCTGTATTTTAATTGTAGTCGATCGATTTTCCAAGTCATGTAAACTAATCCCTGTCAAATCTGTCCCCTCGGCGGCCGAAACCGCCGAGGCAATCTTCACACATGTCTTCCTACATTTTGGCATCCCCGAGGATATCGTTTCTGATCGTGGTCCACAATTCATCTCTCGTTTCTGGCGGGCCTTCCTTGGTCGTCTGGGTGTGGCCGTCAGCCTAACCTCTGGGTATCATCCCCAATCTAACGGCCAAACTGAGCGGAAGGTCCAGGAGATCAGTCGATTTCTACGTACCTTCTGCTCACAACACCAGGACCGCTGGAGTCGATTCCTACCCTGGGCCGAATATGCACAAAATTCCTTACGTCAACGCTCCACCGGACTCACCCCCTTCCAGTGCACACTCGGTCACCAGCCACCCCTCTTCCCCTGGCACACCGAACCTACCGGCGTGGTCAGCGTAGACGACTGGCACCGAGAGAGTAGCCGGGTCTGGGCCAGTGCACACCATCAGCTCCAGAGGGCAGTCCAGCGTTTCCAACACCACGCGGATGCCCGGAGAAGACCCACTCCTCCCTATGTAGTGGGCCAGAAGGTTTGGCTCTCCACCCGGGACATCCGTCTCCGACTGCCCTCGAGGAAGCTCAGCCCCCGGTTCATCGGCCCCTTTGAGATCGTGCAGCAGGTCAACCCGGTCACTTTTAAGTTACGTTTGCCTTCCCACTACCGTATTCACCCCACTTTTCATGTTTCCTTGCTTAAGCCCTATCATGCACCTCACAATGTTTCTCCTCTCTCCCCAGCGTCCGATGTGTGGCCTGAGCCTCCTTTGCCGCTCCTGTTGGATGACGGCCCGGCCTATGCAGTCAACTCCATCCTTGACTCCAGGCGCCGGAGGGGTCGTCTGGAATACTTGGTGGACTGGGAGGGGTACGGTCTGGAGGAACGCTCGTGGGTCCCGAGGGAGGACGTCCTAGATCCCAACCTACTTTCAACCTTCCATGCAGAGCGGCCCCGCTCCCCGGGGCCGGGGTCGCCCCGGACGACGCGTCCGGCGCCCGGTCCGTCCTACTACAGGAGCGACCCCTGAAGGGGGGGGGTAATGTCAGGTCTGCATCGGACCTGGTCATGGCCACGCCCCCTCACACAACACCACAGACTCGCACTCTATCTCCTTCACCTGAGTTCTAATTAATATCACCTGGTCTCCACCTTATTTAAGTCTCCCCTCCACTTCACCTTTTGTCTGGTCTCGTCGATATTCCCTCAGACTCCCCGCATGTCATTTGTATCCTCCCTGCCCTACGTATTCCCGTGTTCTTCGTTCAGTAAGTTTTGGATTTCCTGTTTGGTTTGTCGCCCCTTGTTCCTTTGGATATTCCTCGCCTATTTCTAGTGTATATTTCCTTACTCCAGTGTTCTTCTAGTTTTCAGTTAATCTTAGTATTTGTATTTTCTGTTTACTCCGTTAGAGTAACGGATGTGACTTTCGTTTTACGTATTTGTTTGTGTAATTAGTGATTTTCTGTTTTCCCCTCCACTTGAGAAGTGGACGTGACTTTTGTTTGTTCATTGATTTACCCATTAAATACCTCCTTTGTTTTAATCTACCTCTGCCTCCATTCGTCTGTGTCTGACATATACACACATCAGCCATTAAGACTTATTTTAGATTAGATTAGATTCAACTTTATTGTTATTACTCATGTATACAGGTAATGAAATGCGGTTTGGCATCTAATCAGAAGTGCAAAGAGCAGCAAGTGCAGTATATACAGTATATGCAATATGTACAGTTAAAGAGCAAATTATATTCGGATAAGAATAGTAATAATAAATAGGCAGAATAATAATTAGGCAAAGAGCAATATACATGTAAAGTGAAGAGATAATGAGGGTAATATACAGATGTGCTATATAGATTCAATATCAAGGGCAATATACAGATGTGCAATACAGATAGTTATGTACAGATGTATTAAGTGTTAAGTATATACAGATGTACAGAAGTATGTACAGATCTGCAATATACAGATGTGCTAGAGATAGTTATGTACAGATGTATTAAGTATATACAGATGTACAGATGTGCAGTCCAAGGGCTATAGCAGCAGAGTGCAGTGTGAGGTTCAGTGGGGGACAGAGTTCAGTAGTGTGATGGCTGTGGGGAAGAAGCTGTTCCTGAACCTGGTGATTTTAATCTGGAGGCTCCTGTAGCGCCTTCTAGAGGGGAGGAGTTGGAATAGTATGTTGGCAGGATGAGGTGTCCTTTAGAATGCTGCGTGCTTTTCTTGTGGACATCCTCAATGGCAGGAAGTGGAGTCCCTGTGATTCTCTGAGCAGTTTTCACCACTCACTGCAGAGCCTTGCAACCAGCGACAGAGCAATTTCCATACCAAACTGTCACACAGTTAGTCAGGATGCTCTCGATCGCACAATGGTAGAAATTGCTCAGGATGCTAGTGGACAGGTGGTTTTTCTTTAGTGTCCTTTGGAAGAAGAGGCGCTGGTGGGCCTTCTTGACCACGCTTGAGGTGTTGCTATTCTCATTCCAGCTAAAAATGAACCATTTCCCTTTACCAGTAAAGACCCCATCCATACAACAATGTTTTTATGCGTTTTGGCTTTGCGTCCACAAGACAAGTTTTTTGAAAACAAGTTTCAGAGTGGAAAAATCTGTTTTGTTGTCGTGGCAAAACGCATTTTTTTGATAATGATTACATTGCCAATCCGTCACTGTCACGTGACCAGAAGAGCAGTGAAGACCCCGGCACACAATGGAGGACAATGGAGTGCTCTACACGCATGCACTCTCTGGTGTTGGTGTGTCCAGTGGCTCTGGCTGTATCTGTTTACAGTGCTACATATAGATGTGGAATATGTATTACATCGTTTTCAGTGTTCCGTTGTCGTGTGGAAGCGGATATTTTTCGCTCTGGCTCGTGTGTGGACGCAGATTTTTTCAACCTGCAAAAAAAAAAAAAACGGGACCGTTGTTGTCTGGACGGGGCCTAAGGTATCCCCATACTCTGTAAGCTCAGACCTATAACCCATTGTTCTACATGGCCAATGCTAAACATGGCAACCCATAGCTATCTGTAGCCAATTACCACTACACACACACACACACACACACACACACCAACTTCTATGGGCTACACACACACACCTAACTTCACTTACCCACATTGTTTCCTGCTGTCGGGTCCTGAACTGCACTTTAATCAAACTGGATTAATCATCAAGTCCTTCTTTTACACGCCCCTGTTAATTAATGCTATTGGCACAAGCCACAATCCCCCAGCCTTAATCATCCCTTTAGAATTGCAAATATGCTTGTGGCAGACGTTACCTCTGAGCAGACAGCCTCTCAAGCATCCATCTATATTCAAATCTGGTGGGACTCAAGAGCCCTTATTTAATATCAATCTCCGCCAAAGTGGCTTATCCATCACTTCCAATCGAAATATGTTTTGGGACTGACACAGAGGGCTTTGCACACAGCAAACTTCAGCTTCAGTTCTCCACTTCATGACAGATCTGTGAGCCTAGATCTTGAAGGCTAATCAATCTGTGGTAACTGGCAGAGGATTAGCTTTGCTTCTGATCTTATTTTGATCCCTTGACTGGGGAATGGCCTGAGAGTATATCTTTAGCAACTTCATTCAAGGCTCTACAGGGTGCCTGCAGCCTGCAGACTAGACTCTCTGCCTACAAAACCTCTGTTGGATTCCAACTCAGACTTACAAGATTTACTGACAGCTGATTTATTGCCTTTTCAACATAAAGTGATGCTGCTGGCGCAGGGGGACTTGGCCCAACTCTGGCCCAGATCTATGTTGTTTTCGGAAAAACATATCTAAACCCTGAATTCTTAAAAAGATGCAGATTAGAACAATCAAATGGCATCAACCTGGGAAGATGGAAAAATGAAAAATACAAACTTCAAATCAGTAAGTCGGGGCATGACTGCATAAAGCTTTGACTTATAGGATTGTAAGACTAAATACCCAGACCTGATTAAATTACCACACAGGACAAGCATCTGAGTGTGGTTATTCCACACACACACATACATACATACATTATCTCTATTAAAGGTCGCCAAAGGGGCATGTCCAGGCCACCACTAAGCTGGTCCCACTAGGCATCTGGGTCAATACTTAGATTGGTCTACTTCTTGATCACTCTAACTGATCAGTAATCAATTCTCCTCATCACAACAGTAATTTAATTTAGAAAGGAAGACATAGACACAGTTCAAAAGAGGGTGGGGTCCACTCTTCAGACAGTCATAATTTTATTTCACTGGAGCTCATTTGAAATGGCGCCCTCTGGCTGTTGAGAAATAAAAACATCACCATTGTTACTTGCAAAGAAAGCTCCTAAAGGCCTGTCATTATAGAGGGGTTTTTGTACAGAACCAGTTCTCTGTGTTAATTTATGTAGATAGATTAGCTAACTGAAATTCATTTGAAAGTAAATGTAAATTAACTGGTTGTGTAAACATTAAACATGTTATCTAATCAGGTGAGCAAACACCTACAATGGCAAGGAAATTAATTATTTGTCACCTGGGTTCATTTGCCATTTTAAGACACCAGAAGCTATGAAGTATATATAAATATATTCAATGTCTGGAAATTTTAAAATAATTACACGTTTTCAGTGTACTTTTGTATGTTGTAATCATTATGTGCTTGTAGGTCTAATTTGTTCCTCTGCGTGTGTTTGTGTGTGTGTGTGTCATCACTCCTCGAGTTCGCAGACTAGCTGCTTCAAAGTCGGCAGTCCAGTGGAGCACCCAGTTCTAGAAATACGTGGCGCGCTATGGGAACGCATCCTGTTGCAGCGCGGAACGCTCTGAGAAGCGCTACGCCCCAGGACTCCCCATTGTAAAAACATGGCGTGGATGCGCTCTGAAGCATATTGCCTACATCCTCCCTACATACGGGGAGGATACCCGAAGCTGTCCTCGGAGGATAGAAATAATTTCTTGGATTCTTAGGGAGTGACATTTCCCCCTCAGTAAGGGTAAACCCTGCAAGTTGTTCAAGTCTTTTGCGCACTAAACCCGAAGCGCACTAAAATGAAGTTTGGCAAAAGCGTTTGCATCATAAATGTCGGCGGTACGAAGTATGCTCTTCCAAAAGACGTTATTAAGGATTTCCCCTTACGCCGTGTCAGCCGTCTCCACAACTGTGCGTCGGAGAGGGAAGTGCTTGAAGTCTGTGATGATTACGACCGGGAGAGGAACGAGTTCTTCTTTGACAGACACTCTGAGGCGTTCGGATTCATCATGTTATATGTGAAATACGGCAAGCTGAGGTTTGTTCCCCAGATGTGCGAACTTTCCTTCTACAACGAGATGGTTTACTGGGGTTTGGAGAGCTCGCACCTGGAGTTTTGCTGCCAACGGCGACTGGATGACCGTATGTCGGACACCTACACGCACTTTCCCGAGGAGGAACACAAAGCTGAACATGACTTCAGGGGCGAGGAAGAGCCGGAGCGCCGGGGCGATTCCAAGTGGCTGGAGAGAATGCGCAGGACGTTTGAGGAGCCCACCTCCTCGGTGGCAGCGCAGATTTTGGCCTCGGTGTCCATTATTTTTGTCATCGTTTCTATGGTGATGCTTTGCGCAAGCACTTTACCGGACTGGAAAACAGCTGAGAGCAACGTTGTGGAAGAGCACAGGTAGGTTACATTTTATTTTTAATTTAAAATTTAATTTAATGTAATTTAAAACGCCTATCGGGATCATTATTCCTATTGAAAACGGGTAGCTTATTATCGAGACTTGTATTAACTTGCAGTCATGTAAGCATTGGGCCCAGCAAGACATAAACTTTTTATAGGCCTATTTATTTGAAGTAGGAAAAACTTGTGCGCTCAGAATTAGTAAGTTTCTTTCATTGAATAGATCTATACTGCCAGACAGACCATCTACTAAATGACTCACACATGTCAGTGCAATTAATGATTCCAGGTGCACCACTTCAAATGAATTCCAAGCACACAATTTCTCCCGGGAAAAGGGTACAAACATTGTCAGTGGAAATGGTCTAATACTGATACTTGTTTCATATTAGGCCTATGTAAAAACGATGATGGTAATGATAATGGTAATGAGCCAGAAATGCCATGGGCAGTCCATCTTAACACTACCTCCGACTATAGGCTACTATCAAATTTCTGTTACTCAAAGGCATTGAATAGAGGGGTGTGAGAGGGACGCCCTCCTAATCCTTTTCACATCTGTTCGTTCCTCGGCGCGAAGCCTGTTGAGTCCTCATTTGTTGTCATGGATTTACTGTCAAATCTGTGCTGTCATGTTTTCTGTCAGATTTCATGTGTTTTGTCTTTTATCTTTCAGCTTTAGAGAACCCAAATAAATCGCCCGTAGTAAGGCGTAGTCCGCTGAGGATGCGGAACAGTGAGACTTCAGAATTTTGTGTATTTTCAGTGGACATAACAAACTCGCAAACAAATGTGTTGCTGTGTACGTTGTTTCAGAAGTAGACAGGGTCGCTGTATAATTCACTACTCGGTGATGGAGGCAAAAACAATTCATGACCGTCAATGGCTTTGTTTAGCTACGCCCGGCTGGGATCTCTCCATGGTTCTGAAACCGAGATCCCAGACGTGTCATCCGTGCTGACCCTGAAAAGCAGGCCGTCTAAATCATCCTGGGGCGGATGAGGCATTACACCCCGTTATTCAGTGTTTATCTACCGATGTATTATATTGCCAACTGCCAATACGTGTGAATTAAGTTAAGCTCTTTTGAATATTACAAGTTTCGATGTTTGCTTAATTTTCTTATGGCCGGTCATTTGTAACACCACGGCCACGGCCATTTTTTTGTTTGTTTGTCTGTTTTGTGTGTTCATACTTTATATGAACAAAATCATGGAGACTCATGATCATCATATTAAATAAACAACATTTTTGAGAGAATTCACTGTACACAATAGGAAGATATGTGACGTTGATTAACTGGGTATGGGCCACAGCAGGTCCCTGCAAGTATTTAATTTCTTACTAACTTTCCACATTATTAACTGAGCTAAGATTGTTTAAAATGTTATAATTGCAATATAATATCTAGTGATATTAAATGCAAGTCCAGTCAATCTTTTTAGAGAAATGTATATTAAGATAATTTTAACTTAGTCACCTTATTATCAGTTACAGTGCCATTGAGTTTCACATCTCTGTATTTTATGTGTTCACCTGATCATTAACCTATTTGTCTGTCTGTCCTGCACCTGCCCAACAATGTCTTCCACATGGACTGCTCCTAAGGTACCCGAGGAGCCTACAGCGTTTAAATGGCACAGCTGAGTGTCATTGTGCGTGTGTGTGTGTGTGTGTGTGAGACATGGCTCTGACTCGCCTTTCACTCTGGGTATCTCCTCAGGAAATGTGCGTGTGTGTGTGTGTGTGTCTGTCTGTCTGTCTGCTGGTGCTCAAAGGTAAAGGTGTCATATGGGTTACATCTGTTAATTAACCACCTCGTCTGAGAAACGGAAATTGTTAAGGAAAGGTCAGGTTTGTCATCCATGCGAACATGGTACCCTGTCTGGCTTCACCAGATTTCTCCCACACATTTATGTCAGCTATATTTTCTTTTGGCTGCCCTATCCTTGAATGGGCGGCATGACCCACTTTGGCTGTATCACCCACTCCATAGACGCAACAACTTTTAAAATCTATTCTTTAAGGTATTCTGCATCATTGATTGAAGATGTTGTAAAAGCAAGGCTATTTGTTATCTACTAACGTAAAGCCAACAAATTTTAAACCACTTCCCAGCCCTAGGCTCCATCAAAGATGTTGTGGAATATTCTTAAAAATATGTTTATGTTTTATCTTCAAGTTCTCCTTCTCTCATTCCCATCATGTGTGCTCCAGGGAATAAGAGGATCAATACTCACCAAAAAGTGCTAAGCAGTTGTATATATTGAAACATATATGCACTACCAAAGACTAAGCTTTGCAGTAGAGGTAGATTTCTAGAAGTTCTTACAGCCCATATTACACATTTGGATTAAGACTTGGAATAAAAATACTGCCTTATGCTTTCTGCCTACCCAGTATCACTTGCTCTCACACCAATGATGTGGACGGGAAACATTAAATATTTTTTTTCTTTAAATGAAAAACAAAAATGATGGCAGACTACATGAAAGAGTTCAAACACAAGGATGTCTTTGGGACTGCATACCATATGTACAGTATACTTGTGTGTTTACCTTGGCTAGCAGCACACCTATGGTCTGGCTTGCAAAGCCAATCATGCCAGTGAATCATGATATAACATTGTCTTTGACTGAGGCATGATCAACAGTTTATGTGATCACATTCAGCTGGCCCCACATGTGTAATTGGGTTTACAGCTGTAATAGCCTGATTGCTATTTGACACCCACTCTCCTGTTGGTGTTTCTGCTGCTAAGGGAACATGCAGTGTGTGACACCCTGCTGTGTACTATGGCAACTGACCTTTACCCCCCCCCCCCCCCCCCCATTCCCTTTTTGATTTCTCTTCAAACCCCTCGTCTGTGGATGTGCATTTGTATGACCTCATTTGCTTGTTTGTGACTGTATGATACGCTTGGCCTTATGCCAATGTGGACTGTATTTGTGTGTATGTATGGTTGCATTATGAATTCATCTCTGTGTGTCCATACATACATGTGAGTATGAAATCTATGCTCCTGTTTCTGTTTTTGTGTGTTTCCCTCCATGTCCTTGTGTGTGTGTGTGTGTGTGTGTCGCACGCACGCAGGATCATCGAGGCCGTGTGCATCGGCTGGTTCACTGCTGAGTGCATCGTCCGCTTCCTGGTGTCACGGGACAAGTGCGAGTTCCTGCGGCGGCCGCTCAATGTCATCGACCTGCTGGCCATCACGCCCTACTACATCTCGGTGGCCATGACGGTGCTGACGGGCGAGAACTCGCAGCTGCAGCGCGCCGGGATGACGCTTCGCGTCTTGCGCATGATGCGCATCTTCTGGGTCATCAAGCTGGCGCGTCACTTCCTGGGTCTGCAGACACTGGGCCTGACACTGCGGCGCTGCTACCGCGAGATGGTAATGCTGCTGGTGTTCATCTGTGTGGCCATGGCCATCTTCAGCGCGCTGGCCCAGCTGCTGGAGCACGGCCTGGACATGGAGGCTGGCAATGAGGACTACGCCAGCATCCCAGCGGCGTGCTGGTGGGTTATTATCTCCATGACCACTGTGGGTTATGGAGACATGTACCCCATCACCGTGCCGGGGCGCGTTCTGGGAGGCCTGTGCGTGGTGAGTGGCATCGTCCTCCTGGCGCTGCCTATCACCTTCATCTACCACAGCTTTGTGCAGTGCTACCACGAGCTCAAGTTCCGCTCAGCGCGCAGCACCCGCAGCCTCTCTGCCGAGTTCATTAACTGAGGGGGGGGTTGGGGTGGGGGGGAGGGGGGGTGCAGTCCATGGAGACTACACAAGCAGCACTTGGGAGGCTCACCTGGGGTGTGACATCAAAAACACTCAGAGAAGAGAAGCCTTCTTCTGTCACGCCACCTTCACCGACAGCTCCCTTCTCTGGTCTGCTCTGGTCACTAAAACAGAAGTTATGGTTCAATGTCATAACAAGCAGGGCTGGTATTTCCAGGCTTCTATGTCCATTGAGAGCTTGTAGGAGGTCTCAAGGAAGACCGTGGCAGGCTTCTGAGCCCACTGATTAAGACATTTAAACTCACCCGAGTAGACTCTCAAGGCAATCATCTCTGTTAATCAACCAACCGAGCAACCGTGCACCTGGCACCCATATTGAACTGCTGTTTACCAGGGAGAGCCAGTAGAGCTCCTCATATACAGCAGCTATGGTTGAAAGTCAGGTTATTAATGAGAACAGGGAAGAGGGGAGGGAGGGAAAAGGGGAGGTAGGGGGATTTCTGTGTGAATGTATGGAGGTGCTGCTATGGTAACCAGGGTTTTCTGGCTAGATGTTCTTGGCTAGGCCACACATGTAGAGAGCAGCTTGTCTGTGTCCAGAAGAGGCCTTCACATCACTTTCTCAGCTACAGAGAAGCTGGCTGGCTTCTTGTCTAATTGCCTTATAAACCTGTTCTTGATTCCCTTTAAAATAGATAGAGACTGGCTTGCACGAGGCAACAGGATTAGAGGCACTGAATGCCATCTGAAACACCAGTGAGCTGGTGAGAGCTGACCAGTGTGTGTGTGTGTGTGTGTGTGTGTGTGATTTAGTTCTGAGACAACTGCAGTCCTCCCATTAGTGCACGGTGGTATTTGTAAATGTGTTCAAATAGAAGCGGATACCATCTCATATCAAACCTCTGAGAACAAAAGCCCTCATTTTCTTCTGCCTTTCTGCCTCTTGTTTGTGAGGGGAAATAATCAGGAGGGGGTGGAGCAGTAGCACTCATCCAAAGAGTGATGATGGGGCATATTCTAAATGTTTTTTTAAAAGCCTCATATGAACAAAACAAATCACGGAATAATGTTGCTATTTTCACACTCTCACACACATATTGGCATTATACTCAGTGAAAGCACTTAGCCATAGGTGTTAAATCAATTCTACTGTACAACTGGAAGAATTCACCATTCATCACCATATTAATTTATCATTTTGCATTTTGCAGCCATCTGTCCTCAGCGGAGAGGTACTGCATAGCCTGAAATTAGAGAGAAAGAAAAAGAGAGAGAGAGAGTGAGATGTACTGAGCATGGCAGGCCACGGATTGACAGTGCGTCATGGAGGAATCGGTGGTTTGGACGACGCTTCGCACTGCACAGAGGCTGAGCAACCCCACATCGGCCCAACTCCTGTCCGTCTGTCTGTTTGCTCTCCACCTCTGTAGCACTGCTGGCCTTCAGGCAAGAGGAGTCTGCGCTTTCAGGCCACACCACTAATGGTTAGTCCACAGCTAGTCCGCTTAAACAAACAACAATGCAGCAAGCAAACAACAATGAAGCAAACACTGCATGCCTTGTTCCTTTCCAGCCTTGAGCCGTGCTCCTCTTTAAGCTGTCGTCTGTGCCACCCTCTTCTCCTCGACCCACTGTCATGTCCCCTTTGGAGTGGCCTGCGGCATCCTGTCAGCAGGCGCCATAGCCAGCGGATGGGAATCAACCAGAGGGCAGAGGCAAGGTGTCACTTATTGATCCTGGGTGCCACATAGATTGTAAGTTATAAACACAGAGCCATTCTCCATATTGATCTGTCACAATGTGGAGAATACCACTGCAGCATTGAGGGTCTCGATTTCTTCTTTTTCTTAACATATGTCTTTGACTAGCCTTCTTGGTCAGTTTTGATTATGGGTCTTTGTAGGCTATACAAGAAAGGCTATTCCTCAGGCTACAGCTATACAGGGTGTACAACAGCAAAGAGCAAGATGTCTGCCATTCACCTTTTTTATTCTCCTGTTCTTTTTTCATTGCTATGGATCTCTTTTTGAATGTCTGTCGAAAGTAAAGCAAAGTGCATCTACTTTTTCAGTATCCTTGCACAAGCAGTCCTACCTTTCCCTTTAAGAAGTTTTGATCAGTATAGTCAGGTAGCACCATCTCCCCCACAGCCAAACTCTGATTTGGCCCTCTTCCCGTAGTCATTACTAAGGACAAATGGGGGTATTGGTTGTGTTAAATATTTATGATGTTGCAACAAACAGAAGAGTCAAATTACATTTACATTACATTTGAAATGTTTCAATTTACATGTGATCATGGAGGCTATTTTTTCCTTGTAAGAAAATGACTACCCCACACACACACACTCACACACAACCTCTATTGTTTCAATACTGCAATTAGTACAAGACTTTAGAGTGAATGACATCCTTATTCAGTGAAGGATATGGGATTTATGGGTCTTCTGGGGATCACTACACACATTCACTCGCACATACACACACACACACACACACACACACACACACACACACACACACACACACACAAATATTTCAGAAGCACAAAAAGGTCATGCAACCTCTTATACATTCCATCTTGGGCTCTTGGGCTTCCTTTTAAGTGTGCATTGTATACAGACAGATACCTTTAACTGAGACTGGGGGAAGAGTGGCTGCATGAGCATCCTTTAAAGTGAGCAATTCATCCTCTCTATCTGATCCAAATTCTATCTCATCCAATATTCCTATGGAAAATGCAAATTCCTATAGAACAGAGCAGCTTAATAAAAATACCACCTGACATTTGTTAAACCCTGGAACAATGGTAAAATCAGACAGCCATTTGTACAGCATTTGGGTACCTGGTGTTATTTGGTGACTATTTGGTGACTATTTGTGTCAAAGATGGGGTAAGCAGTTCAATTTGGATTCAGAAAATATCCTGATAAAATAGTTGTCGGTTCTCTGAGAAACACTGCTAAAACCCAACCCTTTTTCCAAAACCCCAGCCCCATAAACGGGGAGCCTAGTACACAAGGTGTGACATTTTCCCTTGCATTTACCACACTTCAGCTGAGTTTGATCATGCAAGACTATCCCATTTAGTGTCTCCGAAACAGTGGTGAATTATTAAATGACAAAAGATATTTAATCAATTATTGAGCCATGCAAACTGCTGAGCCGACATCACTGCTGAAACGAGGAACTGATTTGAAGGTTGAAATGGTTGACTCTCTGTGGTGTCAACAAGTGAAAGTGCTAGCCATACTTTTCTATACCTGACCAATTTATTTAACGTTGACCTTTTTTACAATACCAAATGAGTCACTCATTTTATTCTCACAACTAGGTGGTAAATCCTTGTTGCTAAATAAATCATTACTTTTTGACCTGCACAAACATTTTGCTGATTGTATGACAATTTTGCCAACTTTTTGAAATCACAGCAGGCTTTAAGCGGGATCAAGTTCTAGGTTATCTGGTCTGCATAGTAAGTTTTATGAATATTGTACTGCAAAAAAAAAACACACACACACACACACACACATAATGCTTTAGTATGTAGGCTCTATCCCTGTAGTATCATTCAGCTGCAGATTTGACAGAGCCTGGCCTATATGTAATGGCAATTGTTTTCTCCTTCAATAGATCTATTTTGATGTAGAAATAAACATACAATCTTGCTCAGTTTGTTATATATTAAAACTTAAAGTATTCTACTGACTGTTGTCCTTGTATCTTTATTGTATAGGCTATTATTATATGAACAATACTACAACACACATATATATATATATATACACACACACACACACACATATATATATATATATATATACATACAGTGAATTGGGATATGGGACATTGAGTAGCCTAATGTGAGACAATTAAGCTTCAGCGTATAGGCAATGTCATATTCTAACAAACAGTTGTCAACAAGACTTTTACCATAGGTTTATCATAACGTTAGATGTTATTGTAAATGAAATTGTACATGTTCATGTGAGACACCACAGAAAAGGATAAGGCAAATTGGTCTATCACAAGCTCCCCCCATGAACAGCATGGTAAACTCTATAGCCTACCATAATATTCTGACCAGCATAATGTTAAGGGTGTAAATTTATCATTGGTAAAACAATACCCCTGGTTGTTACCATTATGTTTTAGGTATGTTTAACAATATATACATTAAGTGTTGAGCCTATCCAAGCTATGCTGCCCCACATTATCAACAAAACTTAATAAAGTGTCATTGTTTGATTAAACAATAACCTAAAACATCCCAGAAAGTATTGTTGGCATCAGCTGACTGCAGTCGCCTATTTAAAATTGAAAGTACCTATATATGAGCCTACATATGAACGGGCTTTCAACAGATTGGATCCTTGCCTGCCACTGGCTGAAAGTCCAGAACTGAGATCAGCAGCTGGGATACAAAGGGAAGTGTTCAGTTTTTAAAATCAAAATCCAGCTACTGCCAGTGCCATCCACCTTCTTAGATGTCACAGGCCTTGAAATGCAACCTACATGACCCAACTCATCCTGTACGGTATAACCATAGACTGTGTGGATACAACAGAAGTTGACAGTGACTTGCTGGAACTAGCACAAACACACTTTGCCCTGCAGTGCATACGTGTTCTCTAGTTTTCATAAAATGATATGATTCCGATTTCTCTGAAAGACTTCAGATAAATATTTTTAAAATAATATATCTGCAATTCGGCAGATCTTGACATCCGTCTTTGGAAGAGAGTCCTGCAAATCTTTTGAAAATGTGCATATTTACACAGGCACCTTTGTCGTTGTCCTTCATTTACATCATTTCCGGAACTTAGGGTCCTCAGTCCTCCCGGTGTTGCACAAGTCCACAGCAGAGGGACTCGATTTGATCTCCTCTAAATTCTAGTACTCCAATACTAGGGGAAAATGTATTATAAAGTCAGTGGAGTCACAGGAAGACTAACAGGAGCAACACCGGCTGCTTATGCCCCTCAGGTAGGCAAGAAAATTGTTTCGGTATTGGAAAGCGGTTTTAGCACATCTGATGTGACCTTCATGCTGTTGTGGGGCTGTGACTAGCGAGCTTGCTGCGAGCAAACCAGCTAATCCTCAGAATTTATGATATATCTAAGCTAGTTTTGGCCTGCGGTTTTATAAAATGACGCTTCGAGACGTCACATTTTTGTGATGTTGAAGTATCGCTTTGTCGGCTTTATGGCAGCAGTGTAACGAATCCATGCGGTCATGTTTGCTAATCGTAGCTAAGTTTCAATAACCTTAGGTCGCTAGCCGCTAACCTGGAGTTACGCTGTAATGTTAATACTGTCGTCACTTCGAAACATTAAGTTACGATTAACATTTTCTAAAGCAGTGTAAGAATGAAAGAAATTAGAGAGTGATGTTACAGGTAACATGATATCGTTACGGTGTGTTAGCAAGAAATTATCCTAACGTTAACCTTCCAGTGATGTTGACTTTGTTAACGTTAGAGGCCAGATATCGTTGATTAACTTTGATATACATGGGCTATGAATTAAAATTTGGTTATTGTAGTTGTGGAACATAGACGGTTAAGTTTGTCTAATAGTAACGTTAATGTAACCTTGAACTTGTCGATTTTGGCATCAGCAGATTAGAGACTAATGTCAGTTAACGTTAACCTTGTTTTGATCTGGGGTGGTCGTCATTTGGATGTAACGTTAGGCAAACTTATCATGCCAAGTTTGATAACTTTTGAGTTTGGCTGCTAGCCTTTCTCTATTTCCATTATTAAATGCAGGATTTAAAAATGATGAAGATCCAGCAAGTTCATGTATCGTAATGTAATATGTTGTAGGGGCTGAAGCCAACGATTCCAGTGGAGCCAACCCCTATGATCTTCGCTGCTCCTACCAAAGTCGTTTCTGACAAAGCAACAACTGTAGAGTATATGGGCATCAACAAAGTTCCTGAATGGCAGAAGCTTTTCCAGGTAAAGCTGACTCTTCTGACTGAATACGCCAGATACTTTGTGTCGCAGTTCTTTGCACAGAAGAGACCAAAAGTGTTGAGTTGGAGTTCTGAATACTTTTGAACTGATGCTTATTTAAGCAGAGTGTATCCTGTGCACATTTCAATTGCTTGCCTTGTCCTTCGTTGTAGAAGTCTGACGGCATTCCCATTCACCTGAAGCGTGGCCTCATGGACAAGCTGCTGTACCGGACCACCATGGGGCTGACGATAGGGGGGACCCTCTACTGTCTGATGGCCCTGTACATTGCAGCTCAGCCCAGGAAGCCTGAGTGATTCCCCTGCCCTCTGCACAACCTCACCCCCCACCCCCGTTTAGAGCTCACAGCCTTTTTATTCCCACCATGTCATCTCCTCCTGCAGCCCAGCTCATATTTGTGAAGAGGAGGAGTGCTTTGGACAGTGTTGATTGCTGCTTCCCTCACACTCAAGACTAAAGAGATCAGTCACACTGCTAATCCCACTCTCATTTAATGGCTATCATTCTCTACAATTGTATTATTACCTGTTCTTATTTATACCTGGTTATGTAATTTAACAAACCCTGCCTCTCTGACACAGGTCCTCATGTAAGAGATGTGAATGAGAACAATACACTTGAGCAGTGGTTTCAATTCCAGTCTTGTGTTTCCTGAATTTCTTGTTGGAGTGAACGTGTATGCACATTCATATATGGCATACCATTCTCAGTCTTTTCCAGGTTAGACCCTTTGGGGTTATGGGTTTATAGAGTTTAAGGAGCAGCACGTGTTATGAAATTTGAAGAGGACCTCCTCTTCCCATTATAGACCTGATCCCAGCAGCGGTTAAGATGTAGAGATAGAGTGGTGTGCTATGACTCGAGTGGCGGATGCACATAACACATGGCCCCTGTTTGTAATCAGACACCACATCCAGTCAGCAGATCAGCTGTTCTCTTTTATGGTACAGCACAACCATGTGACTGGGATTCTCATGGCATAATATGATCCATAATATAAATGCCTCATTCATTATTGTAGGGTTTTCTGAAATAATAAATATATTTTATTTCTAAAATGAGAGGATCTCTGCAATGTGATCTTTTTTGTGTTTCGTTAAGTTTTATCATCCCAGAAAGAGTCTGCTGCTTTAAACTCTGTATGAACATAAAAAGTTATAAAAGTCTTTTCTATCTCCCACCACCTTTTTGTCATAGTGTGCTGGTAGTGTACCAGCCTGAACCTTTCTTGTGTGTCCCAGACAAGCTTATTACTGTGCTGGTTTTGGAAGTACAATTCATGACTGCTCTCTGAACACACCTGAGTGGCTATGTTAATGAAAGCCTAAGCTCTCCTCAGTGCCCTGTCTGACTATTAAATCCAGACTGCCAGCAGCGGCAGGCATCTATACTCACAAACCACAACATGTTCCAGCTCCCCTCGTCTGGCCTACGGACGTTGTAGTTCACCACTACACATGATTTATTCATAGACCAGTATGAAGTCCTGCTCTTATAAGTTATGCTGAGGCCAAGGTCACCTCTGTAATGCTGTTTCCCCTCCAGTCAAGACTTGAAGAACTATTCAAGTCTTGAACAGCTATTTGAGGTCATTTGTGGAGTTATTTGACTTAAGTTTCAAGTGTTTTTCATATTCTTTATCTGCAGGCAACATCACAGCGTTGTGATCTGGATTGTGTCCTACAAAGAGAACCAAAGTTATTAAGATAGTAGTATGGTATAATGTGGTGCCATGAGGGGTTTTGTCATTTTAGGAGAACATCCATGCCCTCCATTTTTTTTGTAAGAAATTTGTACCGCTTCAATTTCCTATCTGGTTATGATGGTGTACTAATGCATTTAACTAGCTTATCATGACTGGTCACAGTCTCTATAAAAGCATTCCATGCTCAGCACGTCACCTTATTCAATTAGTGTTGAAAAGACATCCCACCTGAGACCCTGTTGGGATAGTGGACTCCCTCTGTCAGGGGAAGCAGCGAGGCAATTAGGATTGTATTTGCCCGACAGTTTCTGATGGCCAAGAGTTGAATGCTTTGTAGACCCATGAAGGAAAAAATCATCCCAGACAAATCTGTTCAAAGTATGAGAAAGCCTTATACATTTATTTAAAAACATATAACGTGTCTTTCACAGTATTCTGCAGACTGGAATTGTTTATTTCCCATTCACTCAGAGGAGTATTTTTGAGGTTTAAGTCTTTATACTCTTGACTCACCCAATCATGCTATAGTGGACCTTCCTTTGTGCACCCTATTTAAGTGCCTCACTCAGTACTCCAAATTCTTTTCCTAATGCTTGGACTTTTACCTACGTTTGTACATAGTGCATGTGCCAGCCAGGGTCTAGGAATGTAGCCTATATGAAGTGTGGAAAAAATGTTTTAAAATGTATACGTTTATGTGTTTGTTTACATTTGGCAAGCATGAATCTCTGTCTTTGACACTGAATGTTTCTTCAGGCAAAAAATGTATCATTTACACATTTGCTGCAAACAGGCTGCCTCACTCCTCTCTGCTCCCATATAAAGTGCTTTGTGTGCTATCTGATTTTTACCATTTACCCGTAACAATGTTTTATTTGGAGTTTGAGCTAGTTTATTTCCCTTTCACAGAGCCCAGGCGGCATACATAGGCTGAGTGTTTTATTTTGAGCACATAGAAAATGGACTGCAAGAGGATCGAGAAGCTGAAAAGGAGTGTATTGAATCAGAATGATGGGCTGCACCTTTAAGGAAGTGAATCGTTCTGTGTGAAGGCCATTACTCTGCTCAGAGGGGATGTACAAAGAGATGGGTAGGGTGGGCATTTGCTGTGGTTGCCACAGTGAGTGATTGAGGCATGCTGGTTAATCTAACAACTAAAGCTTTTCTGATGGAGCCATCAGTAGAACCATTTATCTTCACAGGGAAGTATGGCATGTCTCTCTGGCTCCCTCTAACTCGAGCTCTTTCCCTCACTGGGAAAGCAGGCAGATCAGTGGCTTTGACTGCTTCTGTTATTCATGATCTAACGCTCTCTTTCCCATCTTATCTCAGGCCCACACATGACCCATTGCATATAATTGTCTGCTATATTACTAGGAGTATTTATGAAACGACTTCCTCCCACTTCCTCCACACACACACACACACTGTGCAAATGCATTTCATCTGTCCCAAAGGAGGATTATTAAATTTTCATTCCATTGTTTGTTTTCCATAGGTATAGGTGTACACATTTAAGTATTTGGTTGCTTGTGATTGAGTTATCCCATGATTTCTTCTTAGTTAATCTATTTGCAATTAACACATATTTCTTCCAGGTATCTTAAATCTGATTATGAGCGGCTATTACAGCATCAATAGTCATCCAAGTGGTTAAGTTACCAAAAGCCAGGCAAACATGGTTTGCTGCACAAGGAAACCACCTTGACAGACAGCTTGAGAGAGACCTGTGTGTTTTGCTTGAATACTGACCACTGGAGAGTTTCACACTAAACAAGCATCTGAGTCATGTTTGCTGTCAGTCACTGGCAAACGCCTCTTTAAAGTTAAGTGCAAGACATGTTGTCTGCTCAGCCAAGTGGTAGGCTATCAAGGACTTCCAAATGACCAACATTAATTCCTGGCAAACAAGTGGGCATGAATCAGGAATGGAGCCATAATCTGGCACCTCATTGGCCATGTTTGCATGATCACAATAAAATGATATCTGGCAATAATCAGATAATAATCGGTTCAGGTGTTTACAAGCATGTATGAAATCCTATAACCAAAACCAAATGGGTTCACATGATTTGGTCAATTGTTAATGGATTGGAATGGAATGGAAGTTTGTTCACCAATGTGTCCCACACAGGTGCAGATGTAAAAGGATGAAATAAACCCGACTAAGGTGTATACATGTCTCGAAGAAATCAGAATATTAATGAAAACCTTAAACAGATTTCTCACAGTAATCCGATAAAGAATATCAGACTGAGCACTTGAGCACTCACATGAGCACTTGAATAATCAGGTAAGTACAATAACCCGAAAATTATAGTTTTTTTGGTGTGCATGTAAACGAGCTTACTCATATCCTTTGTTTCAGCAACTCAAAAACCAAAAGAAATAGTCTTGAAAAAAGGACCACACATATGAATTGTAACTGTGTCCTTTTAAACTTCTTTTGCATTTTTTCTATTTCTTATGAATTGTTTGTTTTCAGTTGAAAACCTGTAGGCCTATATCCTTACGTTCCCATGTGTTTTCTCCTTATTATTCCTGATGTACAAGCCTGTGTATCTGTACTGTCCATAAGCTCTCTCTTCAACCGTCTTGCCAGTTAATTCTTTAGGAACAGTGCAAGGCTGTAGCCCAGCTTGTTTTCACTCCTCAGTACACTCTGCTGAACTCAGGCATGGCAGGGCCACAGGATTTTCCACTTGCTTGCAGCTTGCTTGACTATGCAGACAGGAGGGATTTGAATTAGAAACGCTGCACTGTGGGACACAAAGAGCAACCCCCCCAACCCCCTACCCACACACACACACACCCCTCTCTTCTGTATGTTGTCCCTCCATTGAACTGCTGCCTGAACAAATTCTTACCTCTTCCACTGGCAAGTAGTGAGGTATAACTATGTGAGAGGATGCAGGATTGATTTTAAATGCCAGGTCCTTATCAGGTAGTCAAGGGATGGCATAGTGGAACAGTCTCATCCACCAGATTTGCCATATCACAGATCCATCAGTGGTGAATGGAAACAGTGGCAGGGAGGAAGTGCTTTCACATGAAGGATATTGCGACTGTGATGCCTTGGATTTGTTTCAGTGGAAAGTTGTGGAAAAAGTAAGCAGAATTTTCCTCAGGTCTCTCTTGAGGGAGAAATTGGTATCACTCACCTCCAAGACCTTGTAATCCATTGAAATGTTCTCTGACACAGAGGTGATTTGTGTCCTGACATCACCATAGCAACATCACCTATGGAAAACTCAGCTATGTTCTTTAAATCCCTTAACCAACACTGAAACCTTCCAGCAGTGTACCCTCCATGATGTGCTTATTAAATATGGTTATATCAATCTTCTGACAGAAGTCTCCCAGAGAGATGACACTGAAGAGTCTGTCATTATTTGCGTTAGTGCGTCACGGCCGGTGATTCGTGAGTGGCGGAGATGGGGTTGGTAATTGTGTTGCTAATGAACAGTTTCTCCAGTGCCACTCATGCCCCTGGCCCCCTCCTCGCTTTGTTTATCGGCTTGTTCCTAAGACATGCCCTCCTCATGGCCAAGGGCGCTCAAGGCCTTCTGTCATCATGTCTGATCCTCTCTTCATCTGCCCGCTCTATCGTCCACATAACTCCCCCTCCTCCTGTTCCTGGGATGAGAGAGGAGTGGAGTGGATGCCATGTTTTGTCTTTATATGGAGAGCATTCTGTGTTCTCCTAAGTGGAGGGATTGATAACTGAGTGCTAATTGAAACCAACCAGATTCTGTGTCCAGAAGCATGAATAATCAGGACTTTTGTGGATGCATTTCTGTGGAAGTTCTGTGCATGGAATATGGTGGAATGTTGTAAAACATTTACACTTCTAAATAAGGAAATAATTAATTGCCACCATTTTAATACACCATTAAAAATACTGCAGCATATATTATTATTCTTATTCTTATTATTATTATTTCAAACCTCAAAGAGTTTCAAAACATTAAAATCTCACCTGGGCAAAAAGAAAGAGTAATAAATAGAAATAGTTTTCCATTATACTAACCACCCTTAGGTGAATGGCTTATGTCAGATTTGTGTCATCATAATGCAAAGAACACTGCTGTGTGTGATAACAGCCTCAAAAACTTTTTCATATGTTTATGTGTGTATTTTGTTTAAAATTTATTTTATTATATTAATTTAATGTAAAAGTCTCTGCTGGTCCATCTGGAGTCAGGGCCATTGTATCCCATTTCTGAATGACCAAAAACCAGGAGCCAATCACAATGACATATAGGGCAATTTTTACATGACGGGCAGAAACCCAGGAGCCAATCACAATGACTTATGTGGGGCAGTTTTTACATGACAGGCAGACCAGTGCATTTGACTAAATCACTGATAGAGTTGTTGACATTTCTATTTCTCTGTGAAATTAGTAAACAGCTGTTTATAAAACTGTTGTTTACAAGAAGTTTTCCAGTTTTTGTATAAATGATATGCACCAATTTAATGTTCGTACATTTTCAACAAGTTCCGCCTCTGGAAATATGTGGAACAGTTGACTCCAGGCTCACTCTCAGTTTTGATTGAGGTGCTGTATGGCTTCACCCATGGTAACATGTTGGCATTAAAAAGTGACAGACAGAAAACAAACTACAAACACCAAATAACTGTTAGTAGGGGCTTGAGATTAGGTTGTTTACTAACACAGACACCATAGAGAGATGCCACCAGGATGCAGCAGACTGACTGACTAGTCACGAATGTGCAGTCAGAATTGTGTGTGTAATTTGGTGTGGTGTGTTGAAGTGTGTCAATGTGTTAAAGTAAGTGTGTGGGTATGAGAAACAGTTGGTATCACTGTGTGTGTTTTGTGTGTGTATGTATGTATGTGTGTCAGTTTGTTAGTCTGCGAGTGTGTGTGTGCGTGTGTGTGTATGTGTATGGGTGTGTGTGCACACACACTGTGCGCCCTCCATTTGTGGGAGGGTGAAATCCCCGTGCTCTGTAATTCAACTCAGTCTTCATTTGTGCCAAAGCCCCATTTAAATAGCAAGGAAGGGAGCAGGCAAGCTAGCACAACCCAAAGCCCAAAGCTCTGATGGCTTTTCCAGACAGGGAGACAGTGCATCTTCTAGACTCTGCTTCAGTCGCCCTCTTTCCTCTCTCTCATTCCTCTCATTTCCTCTCCTCCTCTGCCATCCCCCTTTTCTCTTCTCTTCTCTTTCATTCCTCCTCTCGGTGTGCACCACACTGCTTAGCTTCCTCTTTACAGGTACAGAACCAAAGCGGGCCTGTGTCTTCAACACCATGAAACATCAGTCACCCTGCCCACTCACCTTCTTCCTTCCTCAGCCTCCTCCTCCTCTTTCTCACTCCAGTGAAGGAGAGATGTAGCAGCTGAGTGAGATGAGAGAGAGAGAGAAATAGTTGTATGTCCTAATTTTAAAACTGCTTCTCACACTGTAAAGAAAGTACATGGGAATGACCAGGCTAATTAATACAAAACATATAATGTCAGTAGTCAAGCATAATAATCAGCATAAATCAAGCATAAATGGGTTGAGCAATTAAATAATTACATTCAAAAATCAATCTTTACCAACCAAATGATTTGACCAGAATTTATTAGCATGCACTCAGAGCTCAGTAAGTGTCCTACAGTGGAGAGAACAAATTCTTGTTTGCAAATGGACCAGATTAGCTAGAGTTGATATCATTGAAAAAGGTGTTGAAGGGAGTCATTTATGCAAAGCTCAAGTCTGTGTTACCTGGGTAAACCCAGGTAGCACCTCAGCCAAATTATGAAGTCTGGAGACCTGTGATTGACTTCCTATTTCCAGGGACCTAATTGAAGCATCAAACTCCTAGCAAAACTCTTAAGAAGTGCAGCAAGCACATTCATCTAACTGTTAACGATGTGACCTCCTCAGCCTTCCTCAAGCCATCGCATGGGCTGGGGTAATCTGTGTAAGTTAACTGGCTGATTGGGCACACCTTACTTGTGACTGTGACTGTTTCCCGTAGGGCAATTATGGTATCTTGGGCACGATGGCCGACAATGCTCACCTGCTGGGAACATTTCTGACATGCAAAAATCAACATGCAAATTGTGCCATGAGAGAGGTTGTAGAGGTATGAAACCTGTGACCTAACCTGTGGGGTTTGAAACCTATAACCCCCCTGGCTGTATGTGTGAGTGTGTGGCAGGCCACTGGCTACCAGACACAAAAATGGTAATTTTCAAGTCACTCAATTATAGATCATGACTTTGAGTCTGAAATCAACTGCAGGTGGTCACCTCTTCTCCATGACTCACTTGTAAAGGTTATCCTCGTAATCTCCCTCTCCTGATTATTCTCAACTTTCTCTTGTTTATTATTTTGTAATGGTCAAAGAGCCAACTGATTCCTTGTAGCTGTTATTTGACAAAAAAGAATATTCAATCCATCGTCACATTACTCAACAAATAATCATAGGCCTAATATCAATCAGTGTAGGTTAGGTTGGCATACCCCCTAGATATTTTTAGATTTTAATCTAAACCCCATCACAGAGGACCTTCCTGGACGCCGATGCTGGGCCCGACTCTCCTTCCTGAGGCTTTGTGATTGACCCCCCCTCACAATGGCACTGTCAAATGGACCCTTACTGTTACCCCCATGACCCATCTCATTCCTTTGAGTTTGTCACTATGCCTGGCCGCTGCTACATTGTCCAGCCATAATTCCTGATAACCACCTATAGACTGACTACCATGTATTGTAAAAGTGGGATAATACTCTATTATGAACTATTATGAACCTTAGCTAAAACCATAGGCAACTTATAGTCTATCATGGTTACTACTGATTGTAATTTTTCTCCATGACCCCTGGCAGTTGGGTTAGCTCTTGAGTCGTGGATCTGCCCAAGGTTTCTTCCTAGATTAACTGAACATAAGGGAGTTTTTCCTTGCTCCTGTTGCTCTTGGGTGCTCCTTCTGTGAAGCGCCACGAGACAATACTATTGTAAAAGGTGCTGTATAAATAAAATAAAACTGAATTAATATTATGTAGCCTACCCACAGTTGTGGAACAAAGTACAGGCCTATAATTAAAACTTAATGTCCAACATTCTGCATTTTTGTGTGGGATAAATACAATATGAAATAGTTTTATTCATGACCAAAATATTGCATTTGCTTCATTGAGCTGTAAATAAATGCTCCAAAATGCAGTTTCAGACATCCTAACTTTGAATAACACAGAAGAACTGTTAAACTTAGTTGTCATTATAAACCAGCCCCAGGCAGTAGAAATGTAGGGTAGCTGTTGAGCCTATTTACATAGGCTACACTGCTGCGACCACACAGCGTGAAATGCCTATTACTTTTTAAAAGACTGTTTGAACTTCAAGAAACTTTCATTATGTCTGATTAATAGCCTGATGAGAGAGAGATAGAGGCCGACTGTAAAGGTACATCTGCACAAAATACCTCACACTTTCTATCTTCCAGGCACCTTCTTCGAATTGCTCTCTCTGTCTCTCCATTTGTGTCTCTAACTGTGTCTTTTGTCTTCATTTATTTAGTTCCTCACATACTGACTTCCATCAATTTCCATACACAACACACATGCACACATACCACTCCCGTTCATTCTGCTTAATATTCTGGTAACGTTACTGTTTTATTCATTTTCTTCAATATATCCTGTTTGTTATTTTGCCAGGCCTTAACAATGTGCATAATAGATTAACCATAGATAGCATAGAACAGATGCCTTCATTGGTTGGAATCAAAGAGAGCTGTCCCATGCCAGATAAGTGCCTGTGATCCCTGGGGTTTTGGTGATTCATAAACTGGCTGCAATGGGCTAATCTCCAGATTGACTACTGAACATATTTTGAAATTGTTAGCAGGACATCTGGGTTTACTGGGATAAAGTGTGTGTGGACAAACCCTGCTATTGTGCCAGCCCACTCAGTGGTAGTGCTGAGAATTTAGTTCTTAAAAAAATCTTTCATAACAATTAAAGTTGGAGATGTCCATTGAAATCTACAGTGACATAAGAACAGAAGGAAGAAGAAAAATTTTCATGTACAGATATGTAAAAAGCAGCCTGTGACTGGACTCACTCTGATGAGGAATGATTTGTGAAATAATCATGACTTATACACATTACGCTACATATGAAGACCTACACTGTTATAGTGCATTTGTGACAGTACATGTGTGAGCTTTGGACCCAGGAGAACACTGTCACTGGTTGCCTGTGGTTTTCTGGCAGCTTTATCCAAGGTGTGTGGGCTGGGATGGCGACTCCTGACTGGGTAGGCGTAACACAGAAATCTGAGGGAACATTGAGGCTGTTATATTGACTTGCGCATGAGTCTTCTGAAATTGCTTTTATTATCTTCTCAGTCAACATGGCTATTTGAAAATGGTTACTGAATCCTTTCCTTTGGCATGTCCAAATGCACATGAAATTATGCCATGACTTTACAAGTGTGTTGAATGTAGGGGAAGCTCCGAGAGGCAAAACTTCTCAACGTTGCAGATATGGGGGGATTTAAATGGTTTCAAACTCATAACATTTCGTCATATTCACTAAATTTCATTGCACCATAAAATAGTTCTCCATTCTGTGAATGGGCTTGACTAGGATGCAGAAAAAACAATCTTCATATACAGCACACTCCACACACATTCTGGAGTGGAAAAAAGTAAAGCTAGCCTTTAAGGGCATTGAAGATTGCTCTACTTTCATTAAACAGATGTGCATGTGTGTACGCACATGATTTCAAATGTAAATCCCAAAACCTGGCAAGGAGCTACAAGTGTGTGTGTGTGTGTGTGTGTGTGTGTGTGTGTGTGTGTGTGTGTGTGTTGGGGGTGTTGAGAAGTAAAAGAGATCAAATACAGAGGGAAAGAATGAGAAAGGAAAGCTTGTTCTGTGTCAGCTTGAATGGACCTGTCTGTGGGGTGTGGGGTGTGTAGATCCAGATGGCCCCTGCGCTAGTGAGAGCTTAAGTCATGGATGAATCAGAGAAAAAGAGCGAGAGAGAGAAAGAGAGAACAAAAAGAGTAAAGGAGAGAAAAAAGAGAGTGCTTGTGTATGGAGAGTTAGCGAGAGCTAGGAGATATAAATACCAGCGGTGCCAGTCTGTGTGCTGCTGCGCCCGTCTGTCGGGCTAACAGATGACAGTGGGCTGCTGGAGCAGCTCTAAATGCTTTGAAGCTCAGCTGCTGGAGACGAGGACTCTGCCTCTCTTCCGCTCAGCTCCCTCTGGTGCTCACAGCCTTTTTGTCTCTCTTTTTCTGCTCTCTGCGTCACTCATTTGTTCTTTTAACAGCTCCTTTCCACTCATCTGTCTTCACACTCTCTCATGTACTTTCTTCTCTTCTCATTTCGGATCAATTCACACACTCACTCTTCTCTGTGTGTTTGTGTGCTTAGATAATGACTCTTTGCCTTCTTTGCCTTCAATCCATGGTGGATTGCATGCCCACACACAAAACACACACACACAACACACACAAACACACAGACACACACACACACTCGCACACACATACACACACTTGTGTGTTGCCAGTGGCATATGAAAGGAGGATTAGTGAGAAAAGCCTCATTAATTATCTGTAATCGTGTCATTAATACAGAGATGAAATCTCATTCTCATTTCTCTGATAGAATGAAGCTGTTGTCAGGAGAGGGTACATCCCTCCTGGGAGTCAACACATAGGAGCTTTACATATATATGGCATGCATACTGATCAGCCAGTAACCTCATGAACCGGTGATGCACATGCTGCATAGGTGTGTTTGCATTTGAGTGTGTGTGCATCTCTGTGTGCATGTGTGTGTATGTGTGTGTGTGTGCCACAATCCAGAATTGAGGAGTATTTGGTATCTGAAAAACAACCAAACGAGATCACATCAAGTCAAATCAAATGTATTATAGGATTCCACAAAGGGGTTTCTGCCAAGGGTTAGAAAACACAATCAAACCCTCTTACACAGAACAATTTAAGGCAAATTCCCAAGAGATTACAAAACAACTTCATTGTATAACACAATTCAGACAGTGATGAATAGACATGTATAATTTCAAAAACAGTGCATTTTCTTTGTGTGTGTGTGTGTGTTTTTGAAAGAGTGTGTTTGTGTGTGTGTGTGTGTGTGTGTGTGTGTGTGTGTGTGTGTGTGTGAGAGAGAGAGAGAGAGAGAGCAACTGGAAGAAAAGTTATGAGATTAGAAAAGAATGAATGGGGAAAGCTACAAAACTTATCCAGACTATACACACTCCCTTGACACACAGAACACAAAGTAGGGCAGACAGAAATACACACACAGACACACACACACACACAGACACACACAAAGTCAATGCCACAGGCCAATGAAAACATGCCTGAGAAGCTCCAGTCTCCAATGCACTGGCACAGCTGGGAGAGGGCCATCCAGTGAGGACATTACACACACACACACACACACACACACACACACACACACACACACACACACATCACAACACATAATACAGAGGAAGACACACAGATGAAGTTTTAGTGGGGCGACTGGATCAATCTTGGAAGCTGAACATGTTCTGTGAAGTGACATTTCTGGGCCATCAAATCCCTTGTCTGTGCGTGTGTGTGTGTGTGTGTGTGTGTGTGTGTGTGTGTTTTGCACATGACCAGGGATCAAGAGGACTCGGTGATCTCCCTGATCTAGTGTCATGTGTTCTCTGTGTTCTTTTCCCTGTGTTTGATGGTGCAGTCCCCTGGCATGCAGAAACTCTCTCATCCTAGCCCTCAGCTTCCACAGAGGAATGGGCTTTGCCATAACAGGCATCTGAATGTCATTCCTCCTCTCTCTCTGTCTCTCTCTCTCTCTCTCTCCCTTTTTCTCTTTCTCACTCTCATACACATTCACAACCTCGTTCACGTACCATCAATGAATTGTATGCATTATTATTACTGAATAAACAATGCAATTGAATAATAATTACTGAAATGCAGGCAATTGAACACATACAATTGCTTTATCCTTAGTGCCTCAGTCAATAACCTTGTTTCTACTCAGCCAGGAACTACACATTCTGCCACACATTTGCCAATACACAGCAATTAGCAACACAGTCACTCTCACAGGGATTGGTTGAATTGCATTGCACACTGTGGCTTTAGATTTGGTTTAGGTAAAACAACACTCTCTGAACAGCAATTAAGAGCTGTCTGTTTTCTCATAGATCTTATCCATGCAGTGGCTGACTCCAGAACAGCTGAAAGCCACATCTGGGCTGCTTCCTTTTCCGAGTGTGTCCTGTGCAACCCTGTGTAGCCTTGTGTAATTGCATGCGTCATCTCAGGTGCGGACGGCCACTCCAGGCATCCCTCCTGAGCTTCCTAGTTTCCGTGTGCCACTTAAGAGGCTTTACTTTTGCAACTAAAGGCCACGACCTCTCTTACACAAGGTCACTGACCCCCATCTCCCTCTCCTCCTCTACCTGGTCCAAGAGCTCTGCAGCTAAATGGGTTTGACGACAGAATAAGATGGGATAGCTATGTGTGTGTGTGTGTGTGTGTGTGTGTGTGTGTGTGTGTGTGTGTGTGTGTGTTTGTGTAATCATGTAGGTTCTGTAGGTTTTTGCTATCTTCTTGTGACAAATTACTTCCACTAGAACTGAGATATAATAAGCCAATCTCTTTTATCACAGATACCTTGAGTTTGATGTTTGAGGTTTATATATGATGTATCTCCTATATTAGTCGATAACTGTAAATAACTGCACTTCTAAAGCATTATGATGAACTATCTAAGTATATTATATACTTATAATATTATATAGTATAATATGCAGACTGCACTCTGAGGGAACCCGAGTGACACACACAGGACACAGTGAACACACACTTTCACAGAACAGTAGGTATACTGCTGCTGCTGTACCCAGGGAACAGTGAAGGATTGGGTGCCTGGCTGAAGGGCACTTCAGTCAGGGATATGGACATGGGAGAGCAATGTTCAGTCACTTCCCCCGCCACATCTTCACTACTGATTAGAGATTTAACCAGACACCCTTTACTTCCCAGTCCTCGGCCCTTGCCAGTATGCCACGGCTGGCCCAAATGATGTTGAGCATACATGCTTGAAGTATATTTATTATCATGAAGTTATTGTACACTAATATATACACTGTAGGTGTATTAAACCATTGGTGAATAAACAGCGTTTGACATATGTAAAGATGGAAGCTAATCTTTCTCAACCTTTGTTAACTATGGGCTCTACAGTGTTCAGATGATCTCCTTGACCTTTCTATGTTTCCTTCAACTATGAATTTTCTGTGTCATTATCAAGGACAGCGGGTAGAACATTCTATTCAATAGTGCAAGCTAAAAGCCAGCCTATTGGATTCCATTGCTGGCACTCACCTTGTTGCCCTAATGCCTGCCATTACATGTGGCTCTAGTGCTCTAGAGCTCTCTCCAGGCTTAATGATGTTGACCTTGCTGACCCATTATGGCACATTCACCTCACAGTGTCCCACTGACCCGAGTGGTCACCACATGATGTCTACCATTGGCTGGCTCGGTCACCTCGAGGACTCCCATTGGCCTGTGCCCTATGCCAGCAGACCCATCATCTCCATTGTGTTCTCTCTCCAACACTGAGGCAGGGCGAGGTCAACACACACACACACAGATTCACATTTATCATACATCTCCACACACAAGGGCTCTCTCATTTGTATGACTACCTCACTAGAAAACTATGGATCCTCAAATTAATTGATTGGCTTGATTTGTAAGATGAATGAACATAACACCCTCACATGCCTTCTACAAATTTGAAGAATTATGATGGCATATATGCTAAATTTGTAACTTGTAAAACAATGCTGTACATTTCACTGACTTGACTGTTAATGGTGTATGTATGGTAGTATTCTAGTATTCTATAGATCTTGTCATGATCCAGCCCATATTCATCTGCTGTATCTGGGCCATATCTACCCCACACCGGGGTCATATGAGTCCACCTCCTCTGATAGAGTGTTTTAAACTCAGGAACTGGTTTCATATCATTGCTCAACGCATGAGGTCTGACTCTGAGAAGATATTAATCATCCCAATATGAATCACAGTTATGAAATACCAAAATCGTTATTAGCAGCAATGAGATAATTCAAATATGTGTGTGTGTGTGTGGAGGAGAAGGGGGACATGTTTGCTGGTTTGTTTGTATGTGTGTGTGTGTGTGTGTGTGTGTGTGTGTGTGTGTGTGTGTGTGTGTGTGTGTGTGTGTGTGTGTTTGAGGAAGACTGATGGTAGAGACTGAGATGAATGAAGTAACACAGTTGCAAAGTGCAGGCATCTATTATAAAATCCTCTGGGCTAGCCTCTGCAATCCTAATGGGCATGCTGGTCTTGAGGCTAGAGTAGCCTATTGAGCTTTGTCTGAGGCACTGCAAGAGACAGACCAGTAAGACAAATAATCTGATAAAAGAACAGGCTACTAGTGAAAATTACTGAACAATTCAAGCATAGCTTTTGTAACATCCTCAGTGATTTGACAAGCTTTTGTGTTACCACAGAAATTACCAGCGAGGCTGTAGATTTGTTTATACGCTGGCTCATGCGATGACAATTTGGGGTCAGATTCACCATCCAATGTGAATTTACAACACTCACGATTTATTATATATCAGCTTGATGTCCATAAAATTCCCAGGTTAAGCCTGTTAAGGCTGTAAAGAATCAGTAGAAAGAATGTGTTACACTGCATCGAGTAATCTTAGTTTGTGTGTTGTGATTTGGTACAGTGGGGACTTCTCGAGCATCAAGAGCTGTGGATGGCTCACACTGGCGAATCAGTAGCTGATTATCCTCAGAGCATTTGCAGAGGGAGGAATGAAGATCTGACAACCACGGACACAGTGGAGACACACAGACTCTGAGGAGGACTCTAAATGTCAGTCTAACTCTGTTAACTGCCTCAGCCCGTTAGATAAAAGCATCCACCATGAAATTGAACTGAGGATTTATGTCAACATGGGTGGGTCTTGCTGACATAGAACTTTGGAACAGGAACAACCTTATGTGATGGAAACACTGAAGGCCATAGCTGTTTACTTGTGTATATGTTGGTCAAGGTGTGTTCCTTGTGTTCCCAATACATACATACAGAATCATGATGGTGGGATACTGTATGACTTTACAATTAGCAAAAATATATGTACTGACAGAATATTTTATTCATTTTTTAATATTGTATTCATAATTTAATGCACAGAGAAAAATACTGTGTAATAGACACATTACTGATTCTTGAGAATGTGACTTAAAACGAGTTTTAATTTTGAAAGAAAAAAGTTAGTTGAAATTCAAAATATGAAAGTATATCATCATAGACCAAGGCCTCAGCTATTCAGCAATGTTCCGGTGCCAACTCCCCATTTTTTTTTTTTCATAAAATAGGTGTTTTTCCAGTTCTTACTTTGTTTTTGTCAACACCGTCAGACAAAAAGCAAATAAAATTGTATTTATTAGGTTTAATATGTATTTGGAATTTTTAAATCATTATCTGGCATCCTTAGTACACATATATGCTGTTAAATGTTGGATATTCACTTTTGTTCATTTTTTATATTGTTTCCTGTGTACTCCTTTAAAAGATCTACAATCATCCAATGTTTACTTTAAGCCTACACAGAAAAAATATTGTTTTTTATTTAACAAATATGTTTTTTGTATTAAAGATACCATTACTTTAATAACTCAACAGCTCTGAAGATACATATTGCAAGCATATTCATTTAAAACAAATAAAACACCTTCTGACGGTGGTGACTTCAGAACTGATGGTGGTGACACTAATCTCACCACCTGGAGTCACCACTTTATTGGCTGGTGTACTGGTGTATTGAGTAATCATTCCAAAAAAATAGAGAACATTTATAGAGGCTTAGAATAAGGAAACCCCAGTTAAAACTAATAATTGAATTATTTTGATGTAAAAAGCATCCATCAGCAACTGAAATGGTGACTCTGTATTCTGGTCACTCTGGTGGTTCTGTATTTCTAGAAATAACTCGGTAACACTTTATTTGAAGGGGGATGCATAAGACTGACATGACATTGTCATAACTATGACATGACACTTGTCATGAACATTAACAAATGTCAATGACTGCTGTCATTAATTGTCATGCAGTAAATTATGTCATTTTTTACTGTCAGCCTGACATTGTTTGGGGTGTCTTTGTTATGAAAACTTGACATTTAAATGGGAAATGGTTTCTTGCCAATGGAACGCTGTCCAAGGTGCTAAAAAGCCTACAATCCCAAAGGCCCTCCTACCATGTCTTAACAGTCTGTTCATAATCAGACCTGTTTACATTGACCACCTCCACCACCTCTCAGTCTCCCTAATTGGTCATGAAGTATTCTCACCCTGTCTAAGGTGTTCTCTATGAGGGTGAGACTTGCTTGTCTGCCAGTCTGTGTGCACATTAACAGAGCTGTGACAGCATGGAGACAACAGGGCATCTAATTACTGGCCGTGCCGGCGGAGACGTGGACGAGCGTGACATTTACGTTCCGGGTTTCCAGGGGAGCACGAGGAGCGTGGCACAGGCTCTGGATGAGAGACAAGTGGGCCTGAGGACAGCTGCGTCCCAACCCCATGAGGCTGCACTAATCTGCTCAGATCTTCTAAAACTCCCTTTGTTCTCCAAAAATGTCATCTTCTCATATCCTTTATGCCTGCTGTGCAAACACACTCTCCCCGGAGGGGTTTGCAGGGTCAGTGCAGTAGACTGAAGGTGTTACATGCATACATGCACACACACACACACACACACACACACACACACACACACACACACACACACACACACACATACACAAACACACACACACACACATACATACACATACACACAAAAAGTCCCACAAAGGTCAGGGTTTGATTTTCATGGATTTGAGATGAGGACACGTGGCGGTTTGTCTGTGTGTGTGTGTGTGTGTTTGTGTCTATGTGTGTGTGTGTGTGTGTGGGGGGGGGGGGGGGTGCCTGTGTGTGTAGGCGTATGTCTTCATAGGTATATATCAACGTATTTCATCAGACTGACAGCAACCTGGATCAATATGAAAGGGCACATACACACACACACACACACACACACAAGCACACACAAAAACTTCACCAGATTCTAGCTCCTAACTATGAAAATCAAACCAAGACCGTGAGAGAGAGAGAGAGAGAGAGAGAGAGAGAGAGAGAGAGAAAGCCCACTCCTCACACGTCTCTGTCGGTGTAAATTATTCACCAAACAGACGCGGGCACTCGCAGCCTGAGTCCAGCTCCAGGACAAATAGAAAGTGAGAAACAGATTAAAGGAGTGAGGAGAAAAATAGGAGAGAAGACAGATGGAGGCAGAGGAGCACAACTGTCATTCTCTCTCTCTCTCTCCTTCTCTCTCTCTCTTGCTCTGTGAGCCTATTGTGGATACAGATTTGGAGATACAAAAGTTATAGTCAGTTTCACTCTGATGTTATCCTTTCTAGCAATGGACTTTTTAGCAATGGAAACAACAGAGTGAGCGGACATTTTGATTATCTGTCTGTTGGCCACTTGCCTCTCCATGGCCCATGGCCTCATTGGATCTCACCCTAGCATGTCCATAAAAATAGACTATTTTGACAAGTGAATGCAATATTCAGACTCCTTTTCTTTTTCATTCTCTCTCTCTCTCTCTCTCTCTCTCTCTCTCTCTCACACACACTCACTCTCATGCAGGCTCTTCCTATATCCCTAGATCAAATCTACTTTATGCACTAAAAGGGACTGCTCACTGATCTTGGACCTGTGGCTCATGCGTCTACTGTATTACATCTTGAGACGCTGTGTCAATTAGAGGAATATGCCTATGAGTGGCCATTAGGTCTTTTCAGCGTCTCAATCATTTTACAGTCCCATAAGCCGTACACTCAGTGGTATAATCTGAGATTTACACGTGTAGGCCTGATTGGGGAAAAAAATAGATGAATGTAAAAATCCCTTTGACAGGATATGAGTGAGTCACTATCAAGGGAATGAGGGATATTGTGGGTGACGAGGAAATAGAAAACCTCAAGAGTGGCACACAAACAAACAATCGTTGAGAGAGACAGGCCATATTAGACATCCTTATTACCCACTAATGGCTGTCCCAGAGGAGCTGTGAGATAGACCGTCTCTGGGCCATTTCTATTTTGATGGAAACCACTGTCTGTGAAATTCACTTTGCCAATGTTCAGATTGTCATAAATTGGTGCTCATTAGCTTTTATCCTTGTGTCTGATTCAAGGCTTTGATGAAAGCATGTACGTGCTGGAAAACACTTTTTCTCGTCAATGTTTCTTTCTGAGGAGTCTTCTCATCTGTCTGTTTGTGTTTACATGTGCACCTTTGTTTTTCCTAGTCTTGTGCTTAGTTTATTTACACACTTTATTGGAAGGAGTCTACATAAGGGTGGCATTAGCCTGTCATAAACATAACATGACACATATCATGAACATTAATGACACTTCATTTACGTGTATGAATACACAAAGTGTAATTTCTTTATTGTTACGGCTGCATCCCAAAGCCTGCATTTAAAAAAACTAATGATGCCTAATGACAACAGTCATGAACGTGAATGAACTGTCATTAATGTTTATGATATATGTCATGTCATGTTTATAACAGCCTCATGTCATCCTTATGTAGACCCCTTCAAACAAAGTCTTACTATTTATTTTTTTTTCCATGGTGCTTCTGAACCTGCCTGTTCCCCATAAACTCCTGTTGAGACCCGCCAGTTCTTCACTCCTCTCCACCTACTGTCTGTAATGTCTCTGTTTGTTTAGTTTTCTGTTAACTGCTGTGTTTGCCTTTGTCCTCTTTGTCTGTTGCCTGTCCCCCAGGGTTGGATTCTGTTTGCTCTAATATCTGTGTTGTGATGCCTCTTGTGCTGGGACATTGATGTTTTCCCCCTGCTGTCTAAATGCACAGCCTTCTTCTCTGATATTCTGAAAAAACCCTCGGGCTGTGTTTGACCTTGAGTTTGGATTGAATATGGAGCTCTATTTTTTGGCCTGCTATTGTTTATTATTATTATTTAGTTTGACCAGTGCCTGTATCCTGATTGCATTTCCCAGCCTGGAAATTGGTGTCTGGTTTGAAGTGTCTCGGTCTGCAGTTGGGTCACTGCAGCCACACTCAACTGACATGTCTGAAAACAACATGCAATTTGATGAGGACTTAATGAGGTACAAGTGACAAACATGAACTCTCCACCAAACTCTCACTTACATCCAACATTCAGAACACTGACAATAATCAAAGAGAGAGAGGCATGATTACTGAGACATGATAATATGTCTATTCCTCTAATGATTATAACACATTTACACTCCTCGCCAATTCATATTTTTGTTTTAGCCTTGGTTCAAGCAACATCTTCTTCTAAGCAAAGCCAAGCAAAGCTACACCACTACTCCAGACTAGCATGCAGTATGTCTCTTATGTGTGCTGAGGAGAGCAGAAAGGAGAAGAAAGAAAAGAAGGTTGGAATAAAGTAGATTCTTACCTGAGCTGAAAGCTGTCAGTCTTAAATGCACTATCATGGGCTGTGAACAGCCTCTCTGTGGGAGACTGAGAACCTATCATGGAAACACTGTTTGTGTCATTTACAGTAATCAAAATCAAATGAACCATCTCTCCTACAGACAAATGTGCACACACACACAGAGAGAGAGAGAGAGAGAGAGAGAGATGGAGAGTAGCAACAGCAGATGTGTGTAAGTTGAGCAGTCCTCATTGATAGGCAGTGAGAGAAACACTACACACTTTGTAAAGTGCTACCGAACATTTGGATGTTAGTCAGCATCACAAAACACACACACACACACACACACGCGGTGCACGCATGCCCGAGAGAGGAGCTGCTTGGTTGCCTGTTTATGCAGTCCATGTTTTGTCTGAGAGAGGCTTATTTCCCTATTCAGTGCACCGAGGAAACAATTTGATTGAGCAAAAGACTGTAGGATTATTCTGTGCCGAGTCCTGGGAGCTTCATTCAACTGGATGTCTGCAGATGCTGGGCTATTCCATGCTTATAATTGGACTGAGAAGAGTACAGATGAAAGCAGGGGAAAGCAACACAGTGGTAGTATTAATATTAGCTGGACCTAGCATGGCCTGGTCATTTGTATCAGATTCTCAATAGGGTTTGATCATCTATGAATAGTGTAGTGTAAACAGGAAACAAGAGGAAAAACTGTGTTGTTTGCTACTCTGCCTCCTTATTAGTGGACAATCATGTTGTACAAGTGCACTACATAGACTTCCTACATAAGAAGGTTGCAGCAGTTCAGTGGAACTGTTTGTCACACTCTCTGGCACTCATTCTCCCTCTCTGTCACCCACAGTCTTATTTTTTACTTTACACACACACACACACACACACATCACACACATACATACTGCATCTACCTCTCACACAGACTTCTGGGTATCCCTCTCTTCCAGCCCTCACCTTATACCTATCACATCTAACACAAGACCCGTAAGAACTCACTCACTCACTCTCTCACACTTATTTCAGGTGAGGGAAGCTTCAAGCCTCTGCATGCTCCTCAGCTGTCTCAATACAGTGTCAGATTGATTCAGATGGATTACCTGTTGGTCACCGTACACAAGAGAGAACACTGAACACAAACACGCACACACACACATGCACACATAAGCATGTGCACACACACACACGCATCTAGTAGAGCAGGGATTTCTGCTTGTATCACAGGCCAAATCCAGCAGAATCCCACACACAGACACATCATGGGGTGTCTGAAGGAGGCTGGCACAGGCAAAAGTATGCACGATTAAGCCAGTTTTGGGCTGCCATTCGGAGTGTTGCTGCTGGGAGTTCTTTAAGAGCCAAGAGCCTCTCGGGGGGGAGCAGCAGAGAAGGCAGTGGCAGTGCACAGCCTGGCAGAGGGGGCTGGACTAGAAAGAGACCTGCTCAGGTAGTGAAGGAGACCATCCAGGAACTGACATGGCCCTCTGTGTTGGCAGCATGCTGAGGAGCCCGACTAGCGCCAACCACAGGAGAGAGAGAGAGAGAGAGAGAGAGATGGGCAGATGCCAGTGATGGGCAGATGTTAGACTAAACACCAAACACATTCCCAGGGTATCCAGAGATTGTCATGGTGATCCATTTACCCTCGCTATTTGAACAAGGGCCATGTTGTCTTAGCTCCTGCAGGCATGCACTCATGTGTGCCGACATGTGATCAAAGGCTTAAATGAAGATGTTAGCCTGAAGGTCATGCTTGCTGTCACGAAAATCTTCATTATGGAAATCACTAATGCTCTTTCAGCAGCCACCTGTAAAATCCAAACACCCACCCGCCAAATCCAAACACCCACCAACTGCATGCAGTCTTCAGATATGTGAGAAACCATACACTTAATACATCTGTACATAACTATCTCTATAGCACATCTATATATTGCCTTTTATATTGAATCTACATAGCACATCTGTATATTACCCTCATTATCTCTTCACCTTACATGTATATTGCTTTTCTGCCTAATTATTATTCTGCCTATTTACTATTACTACTCTTATCTGAATATAATTTGCTCTTTAACAATTACATATATTGTATATACTGCACTTGCTGCTCTTTGCACTTCTGATTAGGTGCCAAACCGCATTTCGTTACCTGTATTTATATATGAGTAATGACAGTAAAGTTGAATCTAATCTAATCTAATCTAATGTGAGAAACCATCGTTTCTCAGAATGAGAACCACAGCATATCATGCTCAAATATCTGTTGTTACGCTAGATCCTGTGCATATAAACCATAATTATAATACACTGGAGGAGAGTATGATGTGAGTCAAAGAACCAAATGAAGTTTATATTCTGGTCACATTCTAGTATCAGGCTTTGTTCATCAGAAATGTATTTCATTTTTTGTCAACAAAAGTGGCTTGAGACAGTAAAAAAGGTAAAATTGATTGATGTCCTTCTTTGACAAACACAGACTATGTGAAAGAAATGAATATTGTTTGACTTCAAAAGTGTAACAAATAGTTTGCTGTAGTAATTGATCTTCAGAACTGAAAGATCTTCTCTTCGGTATTTATATTAGGTCTGTTTGTTGAGTTGATCTCCTGGCTAGATGAAGGGACAGAGTCAATCTCTACTTCCATGTAGACTGATATTTCAGCCTTGATCCTCACTAACTTAACTAAGCTCTCTCTCATCATGACAACAAGGAAGGCTATCTATTGTCTCTGGCAATAGACACTGTATGAGACTCACCATGCCCTTCATGTTCAATCTCTCCTAATGTCAGAGGTTTGCAGGGTAATCTTGCAATATCTATCTGTCTGCTTTTCCGAAGGGCATTTGCGCAGTAGACACAATATTGGTCAACTGAGCTGAACTGAAGGCTATTTTTACAGTCAATTCTGACATATGGCAATACTTTTTTCATGTAGCACAGTTAAAATGACATGATGATCAACATTGCAACTCCCTGATAATTTATGTATTAAAATGTAGTTTGCAGTAGTATGCTACAAATGCACATTTATTAATGATTGAGAAATTTTAAAAACAATCTACCATTCCTGTATACTGTATGGTATTTATGATACCAATGAATGGTTAGCCATTCCTGAGAACCCCAATACCACATCTGTAAATGGACTAGAAACAAGCTTGCAGTATTTCTTCTAATAAGCAGATAAATAGCACAACAATTCCAGAGTAATGACTCGTATATACAGGGGCATGATATTTTCCCTCATGCTAAGCATGTACTTTGTAAAAGTGAAACGCCTTTGACCTATGGAAATGTGAGCATGAAAAGGAAAGTGATTTATTATGTCAATCAGCAGAGCAAGGTGCAAAGAAGCAGGAAATTGGAGCTGTGGAGGGTGATGAACTTGGATGACTGATTAACTCCATTGTTGAACATTGCAGTATGGATGGAGGTCCCTTTTCTTTTCATGCTGACTTTATAATGTTCCTTTGTGACTTCCTTAGTCTAAATTACCCCCCTCCCACACACACACACACACACACACACACACACACACACAGACACACAAACACACTTGCTTTCTTTCTGATCTCTCGTGTTTTCTATCATTTGGCACTTGGTTTCCCAGCTTTCCTCTGCTGTCTTAACCCTTGCACTCTCTCCTCCTTCTTCCCTCTGCAAAGCCCAGTGTATCAGAACTACCCCTGACACTCTCTACATTCATTTATCTTTCATTATTTCTAATTTAAAGGGCTTTTGGTCTTTCTGTTGCCAAGGCAATCAATGCCCTTTGACCCTTTCACAAACATATGGTATGGCACAACAGCATCACACTTGCTCCTTTATTCAAACCATGAAGCAAGTTTCTCATTTAGATGTAGTGTTGTTACCTGTAGACTATCTATCTATCTGAACCCTCTGTGCAGGACACTCTAAATACTCAAAAAGCATTTCACACTTACTACCATTACACACTGTGTTTCCTTTCTGTCTCTTTCTCTACCTTTCACACACACACACACATAATCATTCTCTGGAGTCTCAATCGATGATTCAAGTGCAGTTAACCAGAGAAGGCAGATTCAATTTTCACCCGGCGACGCTTAATCGAAGTGTAGGGGTCTGCAGGGACTGTGTGACGCTGTGCTCTTGCGCGTCGGTGAGTCTTTGTGAAGCAGACAGCAGCGGCATGGCAGTTCTTCCCCGGGGCTCCTTGATGTCCGATAGAAACAGCTGAATAGTCATGCATTGGGTGATCAGTGGGACCTGAAACACTGTGCCGCTCTTTTCCCTGCGGCCTTCTCTGAACCATCAAATCCCTCTGTAATGTGTGTGTGTGTGTGTGTGTGTGTGTGTGTGTGTGTGATTACCATTACCAGCCACTCAAACATTCAGTTGTTTATGGCTTGTTAGAGCCACATGCTCGATCAATGAGGGACGGCTTTGGCTGGAAGGTATAAGCTAGCATCAGCTACCTCAGGAAGACTACAGAAGATATGATCCCCAGTCCCCTAATGACTGTTATATCAGATATCATCATGAATTATTATTTTGGCAGATACATTCATCCCAAGTGAGTTAGTAAGGAGAATTGCCCTGAATTGCTTTTGTGCAGATGTGTGGCTGATCATTTATACCTCAATATAAGACTGCACTAAAAGCTTTGAGTCACAGTTCATGACTCACAATACACCATTCATTATCCATTTACCATTGTTAGTATAATTTTTTGTCCCCCAGGGAAATGAAATAGTGTTTTCTGATTGGTTTACAGGGTGTCTGTTATTCATCAATGATAGGACACCTATGAAGTAGATCTGGACTACCTAAAGTAGAACTTTAACCGTTCCATATCACCACTCTTTTGAATGGCAACTATAACAACCATAGTAAATGACAGTTGAACTAGCAAACAACAGTGAAATTAGTTGTTACCACCTTCGGCGTCATGCCGTTCTTCGCCCCCCGCCATCCATTTTTCCCCTATATCAGGACACCGTGGCGGGTGAGAGAGAGAGCGGTACTACTGTTATGACTGAATAGTTTTCAGTTAAGACCAGAACAACCATGCTAATGGTTCAGGAAAGAGAAGGGAAACACCCATGTCCCCATCCACCTCTACTATTCCAACTCCTCCCCTCCAGAAGGCGCTACAGGAGCCTCCAGACTTAAACCACCAGGTTCAGGAACAGCTTCTTCCCCACAGCCATCACACTACTGAACTCTGTCCCCCACTGAACCTCACACTGCACTCTGCTGCTATAGCCCTTGGACTGCACATCTGTACATCTGTATATACTTAATACATCTGTACATAACTATCTCTATAGCACATCTGTATATTGCACATCTGTACATCTGTATATAATTCTGTACATCTGTATATACTTAATACTTAATACATCTGTACATAACTATCTCTATAGCACATCTGTATATTGCACATGTGTACATCTGTATATAATTCTGTACATCTGTATATACTTAATACTTAATACATCTGTACATAACTATCTCTATAGCACATCTGTATGTTACCCTCATTATCTCTTCACCTCATATGTATATTGCTCTTCTGCCTAACTATTATTCTGCCTATTTATTATTACTACTCTTATCTGAATATAATTTGCTCTTTAACTGTACATACTGCATATACTGTATATACTGCACTTGCTGCTCTTTGCATTTCTGATTAGATGCCAAACCGCATTTCATTACCTGTATTTATACATGAGTAATGACAATAAAGTTGAATCTAATCTAATTAGGAATTTTCCAAGGGAATACATCAAGTAAAAAAAGTTTAGATCTAGCATATGCTTTTATTTGATACAAGCGGCTAAGGTAGCCAGTGGAGTTCAATGAACAGAGGTGTCACATCCACCCTTTTTGGCTGGTTAAAAACCAGACGTGCAGCTGCATTCTGGATCATCTGTAGCGGTCTCATAGCACAGGCTGGAAGCCCTGATAGGTCTGGACCAGGAGATTTACATCATAAGACAAAGAATAGGCTAGAGGGAAGTGTCAGAAGGGGTGGACATCATAAGAACAGAGATGCTTATATTACTTAGTAGGGGGAGTGAAAGGGTGTATCAGTAGCCATGTTTACATGGACACTTTTAATTCATTAAAAAATGGAAAAACAGCTCAATCAGCATGAAAATTATCGTTGAATGTAATAGATTTTCTGATTCAATTCAAATTTTAATTGGATTGAAAGGGGTGTTTTATTCTGTTCCTATTCTGATTGAAGAGTCATGGAAATACTCGACAGGATTTAATACTTTTCCCGCATGCTCACTGTTCGCCTTGTAACATGAACAAACCTGTATTTTGTGCTAATGAAAGCTCACTTCTGCTGTGATCATCCCCAACTTCTGGTTCACACTCTGGAGATCTACGGGACCATGTGGGCTAGTAAGATCTCCAATTTTTTCATAGTTTTCTGAGACTACTGATGAGTAAGCCTCCTGCTTTTGCCTCATAACAATGTCTTAATTTCTTTAAACTTTGCGCTAAACAGACTAAATAAGCATAAGTTACATGACCACCTAACATCTGGTTGGATTCAGATGTTCCTGCACTTCTTAAAAAAAATCGGAACAGATTTGATAACAAAGTGTGTCAGCTATCACAATATCAGGATGTCATTCCCTTAGCGCTGTGAGCAGATAGAAGAGGGCCAAATGGGTCCAGTATACTTTTTACCCATAGACCCTATTACAATGCTTTCTCTGCCTCAGTATATTGCTCTGTCTACAACAACAAAACAGCACAGAGTATGACTGGAATACTAATCACAGTTGAGATTATGAAGGTTACTGGCCATATAGTAACAGATGTAGAACCACTCAAGTGGTATGACCTGGAGGTCAATAACCTCTGGGGACTGTGTGGTTTGTGGTTGTCCTCTTGGTGGGGAAAGTGAACGTGAAGGCAGGCAGTGGAGTGTGTTTGCTTTGGGCATGATCTGGCTGATCTGACCAATAAGAAAGGCCCTCATTCTGTGATGTTGGAAGAAATGTTGGCTCTGTTGCCAAAACATTTCTCCTAGGTCTTAGGTTTTATACAAAGTGTCCGAACGTGACAGGACACAAGATTGTGACATAGCTTGAATGCATTTACCCATTCACTCAAAATCACTCAAACTAAATCTACCTTCATCTTTATGCAGTTTCATATTGTACATATACAATATGAGATATGATACAATAAGATATGAATAAAAGGGGTTTTAGATTAAACATTGATATTACTCAACAGACTCAAATCATTAAAGTAAATCAAGCTGGAAAGGCATTTTCACATATTTACAGCACAATGCCACTGGAATAGGTTGTTGTTGTTTCAAAAACATTTTTGTAATCGTTTTGCAACACATTCAGAACCCTAAACTCAGAATTCACATATCTGTACTATCACACAATGCTTACCAAAAAGACATGACCCTTGGCTCTTGCCTATAGCCACTTTAACAATACCGCCTTTATTCTTTACTGAATTATTAAACTTTAGCTACTCTTGCTGCCATCATTTCAGTTCACTGTTCCAATGTTCCTGCGCAGGCTCAGAAAGAAAATGGAATCGTGTCATGGGTTTGCCTCAGCTGTACAATTCTCAACCAAAATATCAAATAGATAGTAAATATGATGCTGTTCTGGGAGGCGAGTGAAGTGAACACACACACACACACACACACACACACACACAATGCTTGCTAAATCAAACACATCACTCAAAGAGATTCATTTTCAGATTTAAGACATTTATTATCATTATTACCTGTATTCTGTGGTTGCGTATAAATGCACAAAATAATTGTACGGATCTCACTTGACAAAAGTCCCATACATTGAAACCAAGCTGGCTATCACAACTCACATGTACACACATGCACACACCCACACTTGCACACAACAAGAGAAGCCTGTGAGGATGAAACAGAATAGTTGAGACACACTTGTAATGACTGATGAAAGACATTTTGTGTTATTCTCCACCAGACTAGAGAATGAAAGTCATCAGTGGAGGCAGCCTGGTGAGAGAGAATTGTGGGGGCACACTCATCTGGGTCTCTCTCTTTCTCTTTCCTTCTCTCCCTTTCACTCTGTTTTTCTCTGTGGTGGTTCTTCTTCTATGTTGTCCATTCTACAGCTAAATTAATTTCATTTGCTTTTCCTTTTATGAATGCAGAATTTTGCAGGCAGTGTTGGCTAGAACAGATGCTGGTAAGATTGCATCGTCTCTAGCAGACCAATCTGTTAGGATAACATGTAAATGCTGTAATTGTTTATTTCATCATATTAGAGAAATTATGCTGTTTGCTTGCTGGTGGTTTAAATTCTGTTTATGGAGTTATAGTGATCTAATCTCAGATGTGTTTGGCCTATTTATGTGATGATGATGACAAATATTTATGTACAAAACTGAACATTGCATTAAGTGCAGCAGGTGAGTATTGAGGAGCTTGTCTTCAACTTAAATGTAGCTCACATTGTTCAAGTTCAGTTTAGCACAGTGGCTGATATCTCACTCTGCTGTGTGGAAGTCATGTGGCTGGCTGCCCTTACAAGGACATGGAAAGAGAGAGACAATGAGGGAAAGAAATGGAAATGACAAACATGAAACAAACATGAGCATCAGAATATCAACATGTCAGAATGAGGAGAGATGTCTCTGATTATCTGGTTTGACACGATCCTCTCTACACTCTCTACACTACTCTTTCAGTCAGCATAGCATTTTAAAACATGTCCCAATCAGTCAGTTAGGGTACAATAGTGCCTCACTAGTGTCTGGTGAAGGTCACTGTTGTGAATTATGACTTGTGATTTTAATTCATATGTCATAACACTGATTTAGTGGAGGCTGAGTAAGAGGTGCGTGGAATTCAGACACTCTGCTTCAGGGGCCCAGGGACGATAGGATGAATATGTGGGGCACAAGATGACATAGCCTCAGGGAGCATGGTCTTAATTTCAAAGAAAAGGCTCACGTCAGGGGTGATGCATTGCTGTGTGGGGACACTGATGGTAAAGGTCCTCACAAGTGCACACATACAAACACACACACACACACATACACACACACACACACACACACACACAGAGAGAGAGAGAGAGAGAGAGATAATACGGCCTCATAATGTTTATTTAAAATTTTATTTATTTAATAATTTTTTTTTTTTTTTCAGAGCAACAATAGGATTAGATTTCTGAAATCTTGCAGACGAATCCAGCACAGTGTACAGTGGATATCCAATTACATTTATCACAACATGCACAATTGCAGGGTGAAACACAGCTCATGCCCTAAAGTGTATCACCTGGGGATGATTGATGTCTTGGGATCAGCGGACGTGCAGGGCTTCAGTGCTAATCCACAAGCCCAGCTGCTGCAGCAGCAGCACCAACAACAGTGATGCTAACATGAGGGTGGTGATTCAGTTTGCTCTGAGCGATTTCTGGCCTAGGGGTCTTTGCCCCCACCCTCACAGTGTATCCTCACCTTTAGTAACCAGGCAACCATATCTGCACAGAACTCAGGAGCGGTGGCATCTACTCATTCTTTGCAGATTAAATCAGCACCTTTGGTTGCTCTCAGCAGGAAGCTTGTGTGTGTGAATGTGTGTGTGTGTGTGTGTTTGAAGGAAAGAGAAAGAGAGAAAGGGAGAGAAATTGTGTCTGCGTGTATGTTTGTGTGTATGTGTGTATGAAAGAGAGTATGTGCATGTGTGTGTGTGGTGGGTAGGTGGGGGATAATTGGGTGTCCCAGTGGGTGGCAGAGTGGTAAGGGGATTAGTGGATGAATGTATGTGTGTACAGTGGGGGCGACTGAGGAGCCTGCTGAAGTTCTGATGACCATTCCGCTGGCACTCGTCTGCAATCAGCAACCTGTAGAGTGCTAGCATCGCCTCTCTCTGTCCTCCTCCTCCGCCTTCCTTCTCTTTTTTTCCTTCTTTCTTTCTCAATGGGACTGGTGGGAAGCTTGAGACAGAGCACAGAAACAGCACCCATCAAAAAATCAGCACAAGCTGCTCAAATCCTCTAACCTATTTCTATAAGACACTATCTATAAATACATTCCTGTCCTTTAGATTGCTTGGCTTTTGAATGGGTAAATTCAATCAATGGACCTGCTAATGTACCCATAATTTATCTGAGGCATGTTATAGTTACATTATTCCCATATCTACCAGGGAGTAGATAGTAGATAGTGAATCGTATTTACTTGTTTACTGTAGCTGTTTTAGAGTAAGACATAAGACATAATTTCTGTTCATGGCTGATTTCATTTAGAGCAAAGCCCAGGTTTTAGAAACATTAGAGAAAAATAACCCAATTTCAGGTGCACAGCAGTGTGATTTTGTTCCAAGCATGAAATATTCATATACACATTATAATTTCATGTCAGAATTATTACCGAGCTTCTCTAGTTTTTTATGGCAGTGTCAACAGTCCATTCCACCTGCAGACTTATTGCCCTTGGTGGGGCTGTTGATGCGAGCATGTGCACACAATTGTTACCTTATATGCAATGGCATAGCCCAAGCCACCGTCACATCACCCCTCATTTTTCTCAAATACAATGACAGTTAAATTGCTTGTACACAGCACAAACAGATTGTGTACAATACACAAATCAGCAATAAAATACAGGAAACACACATGACCTGCATTTTTTTTGCAAACTAGGTTTGCATTGTCTCTGTCATGACTTGATAATTTGCTTTACTGCTCATTTGTTGACATGGTTAAATCAATAGTCTAGAGTATTTACTGCTAATTTTTGACATGGTTAAATCAATAGTCTAGAGTATTTACTGCTCATTTTGAGATGGTTAAAACAATAGTCTAGAGTATGTCCATAGCCATGTTGTTAGATCTTACTGAGTGTGGTAGGAAGTAAAGCGAGACAGTCTGGTCCACATAGACCGAAATGCAAACTGCCAGCCAACTTTTAAACTAAAAGTAAGCTTATGGTCCCATTCAGTTGTGTTAGTTGCCAGTTCCCTTTGACTGACTTTGGTCATACATATTTCAGCCATATATATGCATCCATATATCATAGTCATACAAATGTTTTTATCTTTTTCTCAAAGTTAACATGCAGATGTGCTAAAATCTATATCTGTAGCTAATGAATATTAATTTGTCTTGTTGAAGTGAATGAGACAGTACATTTTTTCCATCTAACTTATTCACATTTTATATTCACATTAATAAAAATTCGACTCAATAATATGTGCATCTGCATACATTTCCATCTATGGTGTAATTTGAATAAAAAATGGACATTGGTCTAATCAAGTGATGTGGGAATAAAATGTAATGTCACCATGAATAGAAATGCAAAAAATAGAATAGAAATTACTTAAACTATTGGGTAGCAGAAGGTTTAGCATCTGTTTTATCTTGGCCAAGGATTTTGCTACTCAGGAGTTAGGTACTATCCTTATAGGCTAATTTTCTTTTCTCAATTTAAATTACTCATATAAATTTGATAAAACTCAGTAGATATTTTTTCAGTCAACACACGGGTCAGTCATGTGTTGATCAATGACTGTGCTAAGACCATGTTCTGAGGATTTAACTTAAGTGTACAAGGCCACGTGCATAGGGTCTCTGTGTGTGCACTTGAGTGAATTAGAGGGGACATTTTGATAAATGAGCCACCAAGGGAGTGTGTACATCCAGTCTAGGGACACCCAGAGTGCAGAGGTTCCTTGGCTTACAAGGACATGACATGAGGCATGCCAGGACATGCAAGCTGATGTCTCACTCTCCCCGTCTGGCCCCACGTTCTGGCTCCACTCAAATTGATCACACACACCACATTTGTCAGGGACATGGCAAATACGTGGCCAGGTGTAGCAAGGACATGCAGGTGCTCTCATTCTCAGTCGCACAGACACAAAAATAAACGATGAATAAGATGAACACTACATAAGATGTACACTAAAATAAGATGAACACTACATAAGATGTACACTAAAATAAGATGAACACTACATAAGATGTACACTAAAATAAGATGAACACTACATAAGATGTACACTAAAATAAGATGAACACTAAACAGTGAATAGTTAGACAGGATACATTCTTTCTATCTTGCACCCTCTTTTGACTACATACACAAACAACACAAAACACAGACACTCTCTCTCTTTCTTTCCCACAAACACAACACATGCATGCACACACACACCAGCATCTCAGCTGGAAACACTGTTTTCACTGATGGGGTCTTGCCAGCAAAGGTCAGGCAGCAATTTATCAAATATTGACGGGTAATTTCAGGCTTAACAACTGAAACACACTGATGCTCAATAAAGCATTACACTAGTGCCATCATGTCACCATCATTAACATCATCAGGCAGCATGTCTCCTACTCCCAGAGACTGCTTAATGAAAAGGACTCAAAGAGCCTAAATAAATTCTCAGCACAGCTCATCACATAAAATCACAGGGGTGTATTTGGCATGTAGGTTAAGCCGCCAGACAATTCAATTACCATAATGTGAATGTGCATGGACATCTTTAGTCTCGTAATTGATTGATGATACAGGCGCTCAGCAGCCTTTGACCCACTGTGTCTGATGTACTTCATTCACACAGTCTCTCTCTTTTTCTTCTACTTTTCTCTCTCTCCTTCCCTCCTTCCCTCTCTCTCTCTCTCTAACAGTACAGTTCACATCTTCAATTTTCTCCCTTTCCTGTTATTGCTTCCATGTTCTTTCCCATATGGTTCATCAGAGGAATGGGAACGTCACATTGGGAATTCCGGACAGGAATATTGTAAATTGTTTGATATGTATGTAACAAAGCTGCTGAAAAAACATAAATATCTACAGTTATCTTTTTAACAAACACCGCGTATAAATGTAAATTAGGGTGCATATATAGTGACATACCTTTGATTAGTTGACCTGGTGGGACTAATTGTCAGAACCTTTCAATTAAACTAGCAGAGAATAATTGGGTTGTTTTTTGCTGTTCTTCTTGCTGTGTTGCACTCAATAGGTACTGTGGCTCACTTTCGCGTCAGGTTCAGCAAGGGTGCATGTTACTTAAACTAATGAATTGAATGGCAAGAAATAAATAAGGAAATCAACAGGCTCTTCGCCCCAGCCATGACACTCGGGCAAATGTGTTAGGGAGCATGCTGTCAGAGCCTCTGCTTACCCCCTCATCACGCATGTGGAGCCGAGCACATTAACTCCTATCTCCTGCTCCTCATTATGCTGGAGGCTGCAAATTGGATGGTGGATGCGAGCAGTTGCACCTCCTCGGAAGTCTCTTGTTAGCGGGCGGAGAGAGAAAGACGCACGGTGAGGGTGTGAACACCAGCATGGATAAGATCCATTGCGACACAGACACAGAGAGAAAAGCACGTTGAGTGGGAGTCTAGAAGGGTGGGGAAGTGTGGCGAGAGTTTACTGGAGTTTAAAGAAAGAGAGAGAGAGGAATATAATGAGTGACAGAGGACAAAGATGGAGAGAGTGATAAAAGAAAGGGAGGTGGGAATGGGCACAAATTTAGGATGAGAGTTTTAGGTGGAGACTGGCATCATTTGAATGTAAAACACATAATTTTCTTTCAAAACTACAGCTTATGACCTTCCATAGACCCGACTACATTACATTGCATTTACATTTATGCATTTAGCGGACGCTTTTATCCAAAGCGACTTACTTTTTTTTTTTGGTCAACTATCAATTGTTCTGGGCCAGTCTCCCCTAGAGCAACTTAGGGTTAAGTGCCTTGCTCAGGGGCATAATGGTGGCAGCTGGGATTTGAATCCACATTTTTTTTTTTAAACTAAAAAGCACTTTACAGTTAAATCCATTTTGGGGTCGAAAACATGAATTGCAGAAATGTTCATATGTAAGTACAGCACCTGTGGCATTAATGGGATAATTTAATTCACAGTGCAATATTCTCAGCTCCACAAATGAGGGGTTACCCATTTGTATTTTTTATTTACGCATTTTGTGCTTTTATAAGAGATCGGCTGGTTGCAGATATCACAGCATTTGGGCATTGCTTTCATAGAAAACTGCATTCAAACAAAAATGTCACCAACAAATCACCCAGCTCACCTTTCAGTTAACAAATTCTGTGGAGCGCAGTAGCTACTTGGCAGACCCAACAACAGTGATCCACCCACACACAAACAGGAGTATAATGGATAAGAAATAATTAAAGCTTCAAACTCATGACCACGCTTCATAAGAAACCATCGATCAACTCCAACAAAATCAATGGCTCTGCAAATAAACTCTGCTCATGTGCTCAGAGTGCTGCCTCTGCAACTGCCATGAGTGTGCCCCCCCCCCCCCCCAACACATGCGCACACACACACACACACGCACATAAACACACACGCACACAAACACACAAACACTTCCAGACCAGTTCTCCAACTCTCCAAAAGATTCTGGGTTGTAAGTAACTCTTTCTGAATTAAAAAGAATAATGGCAGTGTTTGTCTGGATCAGACAGTGAGGATGAAATTGTAAAGGAATTGCAAAAGAGGGTGTGCGTGCGTGTGTGTGTGTGTGTGTGTATGTGTGTGTGTGAGTGTATGTGTGTGTGTGTGTTTTCGGCACACACGTGCATGTTGGGCAGTTTCTATATGGCAGCAATTTCTCACCATGTTTCACACTGTGTCAGCATTCTATCCTGTTTTTAATTCCTCGTGTGTATTTCCGTGACTCCACCAAATGGACCCTGAGTACCCATCTTCAGACAGAGAGTTAGCTCTCCATTACTCTAAGCCACAGCACTGGGACTGCAAATGACTCGCCCGGCGCGTGTGAGATGCCCAAGTGTAACCACGCCCATAAAACACAAATGGTGGCTTGTCTTCTTCTCTCCTCCTCATCCTGGATGCTGAGTAGGCATGGTATATTTCATATATTTCATATTCCCAGCAAAAATAGCTGTGAAATAAAACAGAAGACTTATGGTGGAGTGATGGGGCACTATCACGACTAAAAGCTTAGGCCTAAAGTAGGAGATAAGATAAGTGATTTCTGGATTGATATAAATGACTTTTACACAATTCAGCTGGCTGAGTATGGCAGCTTGGACAGTGGAGACACATGGCAGACCAACGTGTTATGGTACACTTATTCACACCCCTTCAAATAAAGTGTTACCCCAGCCTCCGTTTGGTGGCCACTGCAGATGACTCAGAACACTATCAAAAAGCATTCTACCAAAACTAATCTTAATGCAAGACTGGAATTTACAATCATTTTGATTTGATTTGATTTATAAATTATCTGAGCAGGTAGGCCATAGTAATCTTATATGCATGTCAATTCATAGTGGATTTGAGTCATAGTGGAGAGAAACATGCCATTGTTAGGTCTTCCATTACTCAGGAGAAAAAAAGGCCCCCAACCTGTGCTTCAGTGTTATGGGAATCCACTGTGAAATGTGTCTGTTGAGATATTCAATATCCATATATTCACACAGACGTGTTGCTTTACGTCTTACCATGTAGGGATTATATATGCTGTAGCTTCAGTGGTTATGGGAAGTTCCTACGGTTTGTGCTGTTCCAGTGGAAGAACACTCAGGCATGGTATATTTCATGATAGGAGAGATGAGATATAATGTGCTGTTAGTTTATTTTGGAGATCACTGCTACACAGACACACACACACATCTACACACACATGCATGCATGTGCACACACACACACACACACACACAGATAGTGGAAAAACTAAAAACTTCTGAATTGTTCCAATTAATGCAATTAGGCATTATATGATATCAGTCACACACACACACACACACACACACACACACACACACACACACACAAAGACATGTGCTGGCCTATTTAATGGAGCATGTCATAGGACTGCAGTGAGACATACATAATGGCTGAAAGCATGAAAGAGTCTCTCTCCACTTCAAGCCATCCACACCATCACCAAGTGGATCGACTGAGCGAAAATAAGAGAGGGGGCCAGAAAATGTTATGGCCTGTTACACTTTTAGTGTGATGATCACCACACTCTTTCCTTTTGTGGCTGTCAGTGCTGAGAAATGTATTATTCTCCACAAAACCAGCAGTCCCCTCTGTGACAGGCAAACAGACACTATTTCATTTGTGATCAGAGGAAGTCCATGAACCCAGGCATGAGGGTCTAGTCTATTTTTCTCATGCCTTGTTTACCAGCCTCTGCCCCTTCTTTGATGCCGTTTTTTTCACTGTGTGTGGACACAGCGGGGAGCAGACAGTGCCTATTGCTGGAAGGCCTCTTCCCAGCAAAAATAGCTGTGAAATAAAACAGAAGACTTATGGTGGAGTGATGGGGCACTATCACGACTAAAAGCTTAGGCCTAAAGTAGGAGATAAGATAAGTGATTTCTGGATTGATATAAATGACTTTTACACAATTCAGCTGGCTGAGTATGGCAGCTTGGACAGTGGAGACACATGGCAGACCAACGTGTTATGGTACACTTATTCACACCCCTTCAAATAAAGTGTTACCCCAGCCTCCGTTTGGTGGCCACTGCAGATGACTCAGAACACTATCAAAAAGCATTCTACCAAAACTAATCTTAATGCAAGACTGGAATTTACAATCATTTTGATTTGATTTGATTTATAAATTATCTGAGCAGGTAGGCCATAGTAATCTTATATGCATGTCAATTCATAGTGGATTTGAGTCATAGTGGAGAGAAACATGCCATTGTTAGGTCTTCCATTACTCAGGAGAAAAAAAGGCCCCCAACCTGTGCTTCAGTGTTATGGGAATCCACTGTGAAATGTGTCTGTTGAGATATTCAATATCCATATATTCACACAGACGTGTTGCTTTACGTCTTACCATGTAGGGATTATATATGCTGTAGCTTCAGTGGTTATGGGAAGTTCCTACGGTTTGTGCTGTTCCAGTGGAAGAACACTCAGGCATGGTATATTTCATGATAGGAGAGATGAGATATAATGTGCTGTTAGTTTATTTTGGAGATCACTGCTACACAGACACACACACACATCTACACACACATGCATGCATGTGCACACACACACACACACACACACACAGATAGTGGAAAAACTAAAAACTTCTGAATTGTTCCAATTAATGCAATTAGGCATTATATGATATCAGTCACACACACACACACACACACACACACACACACACACACACACAGACATGTGCTGGCCTATTTAATGGAGCATGTCATAGGACTGCAGTGAGACATACATAATGGCTGAAAGCATGAAAGAGTCTCTCTCCACTTCAAGCCATCCACACCATCACCAAGTGGATCGACTGAGCGAAAATAAGAGAGGGGGCCAGAAAATGTTATGGCCTGTTACACTTTTAGTGTGATGATCACCACACTCTTTCCTTTTGTGGCTGTCAGTGCTGAGAAATGTATTATTCTCCACAAAACCAGCAGTCCCCTCTGTGACAGGCAAACAGACACTATTTCATTTGTGATCAGAGGGAAGTCCATGAACCCAGGCATGAGGGTCTAGTCTATTTTCTCATGCCTTGTTTACCAGCCTCTGCCCCTTCTTTGATGCCGTTTTTCAATGTGTGTGGACACAGCGGGAGCAGACAGTGCCTATTGCTGGAAGGCCTCTTCCCAGCAAAAATAGCTGTGAAATAAAACAGAAGACTTATGGTGGAGTGATGGGGCACTATCACGACTAAAAGCTTAGGCCTAAAGTAGGAGATAAGATAAGTGATTTCTGGATTGATATAAATGACTTTTACACAATTCAGCTGGCTGAGTATGGCAGCTTGGACAGTGGAGACACATGGCAGACCAACGTGTTATGGTACACTTATTCACACCCCTTCAAATAAAGTGTTACCCCAGCCTCCGTTTGGTGGCCACTGCAGATGACTCAGAACACTATCAAAAAGCATTCTACCAAAACTAATCTTAATGCAAGACTGGAATTTACAATCATTTTGATTTGATTTGATTTATAAATTATCTGAGCAGGTAGGCCATAGTAATCTTATATGCATGTCAATTCATAGTGGATTTGAGTCATAGTGGAGAGAAACATGCCATTGTTAGGTCTTCCATTACTCAGGAGAAAAAAAGGCCCCCAACCTGTGCTTCAGTGTTATGGGAATCCACTGTGAAATGTGTCTGTTGAGATATTCAATATCCATATATTCACACAGACGTGTTGCTTTACGTCTTACCATGTAGGGATTATATATGCTGTAGCTTCAGTGGTTATGGGAAGTTCCTACGGTTTGTGCTGTTCCAGTGGAAGAACACTCAGGCATGGTATATTTCATGATAGGAGAGATGAGATATAATGTGCTGTTAGTTTATTTTGGAGATCACTGCTACACAGACACACACACACATCTACACACACATGCATGCATGTGCACACACACACACACACACACAGATAGTGGAAAAACTAAAAACTTCTGAATTGTTCCAATTAATGCAATTAGGCATTATATGATATCAGTCACACACACACACACACACACACACACACACACACACACACACACACACACAGACATGTGCTGGCCTATTTAATGGAGCATGTCATAGGACTGCAGTGAGACATACATAATGGCTGAAAGCATGAAAGAGTCTCTCTCCACTTCAAGCCATCCACACCATCACCAAGTGGATCGACTGAGCGAAAATAAGAGAGGGGGCCAGAAAATGTTATGGCCTGTTACACTTTTAGTGTGATGATCACCACACTCTTTCCTTTTGTGGCTGTTAGTGCTGAGAAATGTATTATTCTCCACAAAACCAGCAGTCCCCTCTGTGACAGGCAAACAGCCACTATTTCATTTGTGATCAGAGGGAAGTCCATGAACCCAGGCATGAGGGTCTAGTCTATTTTTCTCATGCCTTGTTTACCAGCCTCTGCCCCTTCTTTGATGCCGTTTTTTTCAATGTGTGTGGACACAGCGGGGAGCAGACAGTGCCTATTGCTGGAAGGCCTCTTCCCAGCAAAAATAGCTGTGAAATAAAACAGAAGACTTATGGTGGAGTGATGGGGCACTATCACGACTAAAAGCTTAGGCCTAAAGTAGGAGATAAGATAAGTGATTTCTGGATTGATATAAATGACTTTTACACAATTCAGCTGGCTGAGTATGGCAGCTTGGACAGTGGAGACACATGGCAGACCAACGTGTTATGGTACACTTATTCACACCCCTTCAAATAAAGTGTTACCCCAGCCTCCGTTTGGTGGCCACTGCAGATGACTCAGAACACTATCAAAAAGCATTCTACCAAAACTAATCTTAATGCAAGACTGGAATTTACAATCATTTTGATTTGATTTGATTTATAAATTATCTGAGCAGGTAGGCCATAGTAATCTTATATGCATGTCAATTCATAGTGGATTTGAGTCATAGTGGAGAGAAACATGCCATTGTTAGGTCTTCCATATACTCTGTAAAAAGGTAAAAGCAGAATAATTGAATGAATATTGTGATTAGCTATAGTTTCTACACTGGGCACTAAGGAGAATACACATCTTAAAGACTATATTTCTAGTCATCTGTCATCCTAGCCGCACTCCCTCTGCAGGGCTGGCTCTAGACAGATGGGTCCAGGGTTCCCCCCATAGTAAAAGAATGGGCTTTTCCTGTTCCAGTCGCCTATGTGTTTGCCATAAGAGCTGTAGACCTGAAGTTTAAAGCACCTTGACTTGTTTATTGTCACATGATGTTTATTGTCAGTGACACGATGTAAATAAAAGGTTTTCAGACTGAATTTGTTAAAGTTGACAGTGAGAGATATAGCAGCATGCTGAGGGAGCCCTGACTCATATTTCTTTGTTATCAACATCTATGCCTTGTTGTTTATGCTTTAGCATGAGATTCTTAGCATAAAACATATTCAGCCCTTAGCAGTAGTCTCTTTGCTAATATACAACCATCAGTATTTCTTTCAGAGGCTTTTTGGGGCTAGTGGTGTTTATATTCAGCAAACATGCAGGAGATCCCCTTCACAACCCTGTTAACCATCCTCCCTCAGCTTTGCAGCTAGCCACAGCTGTTGAACCTGAGTCTGGGATGATCAATAAACTCAAGGGCTTGACCATGTAGGAAGGAGGAGAGGAGGAGAACGGGGCTGAGGCAAACTGTACTTGGGCCGCATATTTACTGAGGAAGCTGGGAGGGTTCAATCTAAATGCTAATACACTTCCTTTTCTCCCTCCTCTAGCCTTTTTTTTAGTTTCCCTCTCTTTCCATCATTTCTTTTATCCATCCCTCTCTTCGTCTATCTATATATCTATCTATCACACAGTATTCCATTTCACCATGCCCCAATTTGTTTCCTATATGTGCCCAAACATGCAGAAACACTGTCAATCATTTCCTGTCTCTTAATCAGACTTTTGTGGTGATCACAATCATGATCCTGACAGAAGGGTAATACCCTGACTAGGCCAGTTGGCTATAATCTACCATTATAGATCAGCAGCGCTTTCAATACACGCATACACACACACACACACACACACACACACACACACACACACACACTAAAATCTGCTATAGTTACTCTATAGAGAGGCCATCCTCTGTGTTCATGTTCACTGTTGTAGGGAGCAATTGGTCACTGTTGCTACATTTTACACTTTAAGCATTACGGATGTAATGGACTATATTACCACAATGATACAAATAAAGCAAGAACATTGCCTTTACAAGGTTCATCTTTGCAAAGGTTTTCATCTGAATGGTTCAATAACTGCTTTTTATGATAGGTTCTGAGTGGGTTTACTGCAAAGTGAGCACATATGGTTTAGAAAAGAGACGGGTGCATTCAAAACGTCTGGAAGTTCAACTCAGATTAATAATTTCATGGACTGCTGTCAAGGGCCCATCTTACAGAGCCCTGATTGCTTATTGCACTGAAAGAGATAGAACACAATGTCTTGGTGTTTACGGTGTATATCTGTCATTTCTCTTTTTGTCTCTCTGGCTTGAAGGAAACTGGACAACTGTGTCATCTTTCCTGGAGACAGCCTGACCTCCAGAGTGAGAGCTTTGCAGAGATGAATGTGCCAAGTTATCCACTCACACGGGCAGACAGGAGACGAGGTAGGGAGATGAAAAGAGAGTGAAACCACCCCCTTAGGAGCAAGGGAAAATAGCTTCACCATTCTATGCTGTTTCAACAATAGCCTATTCAAACTCAGCATCACAGCCGAATAAAGTCTTATCCTTGAGGACTGGTATGAATAGCCAGTGTTGTGACTGATTTCAAAAGAAGAGTTCTCGTCAAGGCTGCTGTAGCCTGCTAATTGACAACATATTTGTGTTTATTTCTGGATGGTTCATGCATCCAAGTACAACTAGGAATCAATTATTATACATATATGCTGTTGCTGTTGTTATTCTTACATCTTGGATCTAATTATTTGAAATGGTTGTTGCACATAAGAATGATGTGACAGGCTAATATGTGTATGCTGACGCTTCTGTTGTTCATACAATGCATCCAATTATTTAAAATCTTTGCTACACATTACTTTCTCTCTTTATCTGTGAACCACAATTTGTAATAAATTATCCATTGTCCACCATTGAAAAATAGTAAAAAAAAAAAAAAATACAATCCCTTTGTTATCCTCCTCTGCTCACATCCCTCTTTTCATTTCTGCCCCTGAATGACAACCCATTTTGCAGCCTCCTTCATTAGCTAACCCTCTCCAAAGGGTCCACTCTTCCTGTTCACACAGACATATTAAAATAACCACAGGCCCATGACATCAAATGAGGAATAAATAAGTGAATATTGGCTTGATTTGAGGCCAGTTATTTAAAGAGGTTGTGACGAGGGGATGTAGTCATCTCTGCACAGAAGAAAGATGGCTGCTGAGGACTGAAGAGCACCTGTGGACAGACAGACATTTTCATTAGCATTCTTCTGCACTTCTATCACTCAGGGCTGTGCAATCTGAAATATCCTTTTTGGTATTAGCTGACATCTCTGATGGTCACTGGATGAAAGTGAGAGGGATGAGGACAGGAAAAAGAGAGAGGAACAAAACCACAAGGACAGCTGTGTTGTGAGAATCACATTTGCATTGAGTTGAGATGAAAGCAACTTCAGGAGAAATAGGCCTGTAATTGCATTACAGGATCATTTGCCAAAAACAACAACCTCTCATGACATCCTACTGAAATATGAAAATATGAAACAGTTAGCAAATACTGACTGAAAACTTCATGAAATAAAATTATGCTATTTTATGGAAATGCATGGAGCCTCCTGATGAAAGAATGCATACATCAATTAGACCATGGGAAGAAGTCTTGCTCAGTGCTATGAATCTTTCCTGGAAATCACTCTGTTCTTCTCAGATGGAAATATCCAGTCATCTGTAATGCCACTGATGGTTTGTTTTGAAACCGGCAGCTTCACTGGAGATTGAGCCAACTGACTGCAGAGGTGGTAAGTTGTCTCTGAGTCATACAATGACCACTCTCCAAATCATCTATTTCAAATATAATTAGGCCTTTTTTTCATTTTATTTTATATGACTTGAGATAGTTACAGTCTTGAACATAGATATTTAGACAACATTACACCCAGCTGTCATACACTGATGTAACTGTGTTATTATGGAAAGCATCTCTCCAATGTATAGAAATAGTCTGCTTAAATTAAGGATAGTAATAAAGGATGTGAAAACAACATGTAGTCAATATTCACCTGCAAAGATAGTGAACTGCAAAGAGTTATACATATTTATGTGCCTACCTGAGTCCCTTCTGTATGATGTATATAAGATGTCTCATTAGGCAGTACAAAGGGCCCTCAGTGCTCCCCATACCAGCTTCAAGGTCACCTTAGGCAGTGCCACTTATGGGGTGGAATGAAATTGGGTCACACAGCACATCAAGGACATCAAGATGGATTGTTTCCCTGTGACACACTATAGTGTGTCCCCCGCTGCTGGGCAAAGGAAAAGATTACATGTCGTCTGACAGTGAGGGAGGAAGGAGGAGTGTGTTTGTATTGAAGTCCTTCAAATTTCACTGGAATAACATTAAGGTAGACTGCACACAAGCATGCAATATAGGCATATGCCATGAATCCCAAATACAAATACAGAGTCCCTCCACTGACTGTGCCATACAAAGCACAGTGGCTCTGTGTAATGTGATAACACTGTAGACTGGACAGAGAACCATCTGGGTTTCTCAGTTTTGGGCTGCAAATCCACAAAAAAGCAACGAAATGCCTCATTGGCTTTTTCAAATCACTCTCATTCTCTCAACATTAAGCCCATGCAGTCTGAAAAACAGAGCGAGAAAGTGCCATATAGTATGGGTTAAAGGGGATTGTGTGAGAGTACACACACACACACTCACACACACACACACACACACACACACACACACACACACACACACACACACACATATCATTCGTATATATGGCAGCTCGTTTCCTAAAACCAGCAGACCTCATTACAATGCACTTACATCCAAAACGAATGATTTGCTTCCACTCTGTAAGGACCATTACATTATCAGCATGTTGGACATGCACAGAGGCCATCAGACAGACACACTCGCCGGGTACAATCAATTTCTCTGTTTGCTCGGTCAATGCTGGGTTGAACATCACTGCCTTTTTTTAATTAAATATGATTGATTAGATGATGGAATTAAATGCAATACAAATGTGCATAAATTAATCAATTCATTAGGGCACTACTTTCTGTTCAATATCTGTAGGGAGCTGTGTGTGTGTGTGTGTGTGTGTGTGTGTGTGTGTGTGTGTGTGTGTGTGTGTGTGTGTGTGTGTGTCTGGCAATTTTGTTGTGTTGGTGTCCTCTCCTGGTATTGAGTGGTACTGCAGATTTTTTTTTCACCAGAGGCAGTACAGCTTCAGTGCTGTATGAAGCCACAGCACAGGCTGACAAACAGATACAATCCAGTGTCTCTATGCATGTGACAATAAAATGTCCTTGTATTCCTGGTGTATATATAATACATATAGATAAGGGGAGATGCCAGTAGACATTTGAAAAATAATGTTGAATGTTTACTCAGGAGAAAAAAAGGCCCCCAACCTGTGCTTCAGTGTTATGGGAATCCACTGTGAAATGTGTCTGTTGAGATATTCAATATCCATATATTCACACAGACGTGTTGCTTTACGTCTTACCATGTAGGGATTATATATGCTGTAGCTTCAGTGGTTATGGGAAGTTCCTACGGTTTGTGCTGTTCCAGTGGAAGAACACTCAGGCTATGTAAGCCAACAAGATGGGACTTCCTATAATTTCACAGCTCAATGTTCCTACACATGCACAGATATTCAATGCATGTATGTGTTTGTGTGTGTTTGTGTGTGTGTGTGTGTGTGTGTGTGTGTGTGTGTGTGTGTGTGCATGTATGTGTTTGTTTAAATACATTCATCAGGCTCAGATAACCCACAATTACTGTCTTCAGAGTTTGTGGGAGAATACAATAGTTTGGAGGCCACTGTTGTAAATGTTCTGATGACATCATTCTCAGTTGTTACATTTTGACATGCCAATGTTGAGACTTTGATCCCTTGATGGAGTTAATATTTTAACGATTAAAGTCATAAGCTTCCCAGTACCCAGATTGAAGTGGGAAAGAGAACAAAGTCCATGACATTCCAAGAGGTTTCAAGTAGTTTCTCTCTCCAAAGCAAAGCCATGGAGGGAAAGCACTCTGCTCCATTAGAAGAGGAGCTGACCTGCCCCATCTGCAGTGACTTCTACCACGAACCAGTTAGCTTGAAATGCCAGCACAATTTTTGCTGCGCTTGTCTGACGAAGGCATGGGAACACATCTGTGTGTCGAAGGAAAAGTTCTCGAGGCAGCCCGCCTGAAATGGCCAATCTCACCCTGAAGAACATTGTGGAAGCTTACCTGCTGGAGAGAGCAGATCGAGAAGGTGGCGAAGTGCAGGCCGTTTGTGGTCAACACAGAAGAAAGTTTCGTTACTTCTGTAAGGAGATGGGCGAGGCGGTGTGCAGTGTGTGTGTGGAGAAAGAACATGCTGGACACACACACAGCAGTATAGAGGAGACAGCAGGGCTGATGAAGGTACAGTATGTTGATGAAAAATATTCCTCACTACCTCCTAAATGGAGTTAATCCTCTGTGATGTTCAGAGTAAGACCTCACTGTTCTTTTGATTGTCTAGGGAGCAGTTCTTTGCAAACAGATCTCAGATCTGGCCTTGTTTAGGGACAGAACCTTTTCTAACCTGTCTCTCTAACCCTCAGACTGATCTGGAGTCAGTGATGGTGACATTGCAGAAGAGACTGGACAGTCTGGAGGAGATTAGGGCCATGAGTGAGCATGCAGCTGATCACATCAAAGTAAAAAAAAAAATCAGTGCCTGCTTAACTCACTTTCAAAACAAGCTTAAACTTTTTTTTGCTTTTATCATCACCATCTTCCTTGCTTTGTTCATTGTTGCCAAGCCCCCTCTCCTAACTTCTGCAATTACACACACAAGTTACACAAGTTACACACAAACAAACATGCACACACACACACACACACACACACACACACACACACACACACACACACGCACTGCTGACCTCCACTCTTCTGCTCTCCTCTTGAAGATTCAAAGCCAGCAGACAGCTGGGAGGATCAAGTCAGTGTTTGGGCACCTGCAGCAGTTCCTGCGTGAGGAGGAGAAGACCAGGCTCACAGCACTGCAGCGGGAGGAGTCACAGAAGACCTTGGCCCTGAAGGAGACAACCGAACAGCTCAGCAGCCAAATTAGCTCCCTCTCAGAGAAAATGGCTGACCTGAAAAGCAGAATGGCCACTGAAGACCTCTTTTTCCTTCAGGTTTGTCCCATCTCTACACCTGGCGACTGTCACAGATGAAACTCAGTTGGGAAACAAAAGATTGCACTACATACAGCAAAAAAAGTATATCATGAGAAAAGCCAATGCCAACAGTAATACGACTGCATATGATGCTTTTTATTATGGTGGAAATGTACAAACTCAGTTAGATTACATATTGATAATTCAAAATGTAATCATATCTGATTGAAACACATGAAACACATTAACAGCATGAAGTTTTCTCATCAGTCTCATTATTTCTGTTTCAGAATTTCAAAAGCCTGAAGGAAAGGTATGGGTACTACACCAATTTACTTATCAATGTAGCCACAACATCAACCATTTTATTCACAAGCAGCTTAAGCAAATTACTAGTCTCTGATGTCTGTTCTTTTGCTATCTCAGTGCCCTGGAGAGACTGAAGGCCTCAGAGCCAAAACAGATGCCAGGAATTTTGATTAATGTTACCCAACACCTGGGTAACCTCAAGTTCAATGTATTGGAAAAGATGCAGAAAATGGTTCAGTACAGTGAGTATGACAAAAAATCACTCAAGCGTTGTTTTTCTCTGTGCACTTTTTTGTCCTTTCCTTCATATGTATGAAGGAGCCCCGCCCTCCCACGCCTACAGAATGACTGCATAGATGCACTGCTGCAGTCTTTCCTAAAACTTTTGTTGCAATGACTGGACATTCTTCGAACAGGCATTCGGCAAAATTTCAACCAGTGTATTTTATCAGAAAACAAGGCTTGAAGTGTAAAAACCTAAACCCAAACCTACCCTTTAAGCACAATCGTGACCCTTTCTTCTGGCAAGCAATGGTGAATTATTGATCTTTTCCACAGCACTGTGTCTAATGTGTAAATAATTAACCTTCAGAAATGAACTTGAATATGTCTGTTGTAGGTGAAATGTTTTTTTTAATAAAAAACTAGCTCATGAAAAGCAGATTTATTTAGAAGTGTATGCATTTAGGTAGTTAGTATGTATTTTCTATACTTTTATTTATTAATTAATTCATTCATTCATTCATCTATTTTCCCTAATTTTTGCATCATGTGTTTAATTTCAGGAATGCCATGAGCACTGACAGTGTTCAGAAATTGTGTCAACAAGCTCTGCCAGCTAGAAATGTTGTTTCTCTTTCCCTCTCATTCCATTTTTAATCTCTCTTATGTCCTCTCTTCATCTCTCTCTCCACCCTTGTCTCCCCAGCCCCTGTGTGCCTGGATGAAAACACTGCCCACCCAGACTTGCTAATCTCAGGGTCCTTACTTGAGGTGAGAGATGGGCAGGAGTCCCAATCGCTGCCTGATAACCCTGAGCGGTTTGACAGCATGCTGGGGGTCCTCGGCTCCCCAGGTTTCTGCTCAGGCGCACACACCTGGCAGGTGGAGGTGGGCAACCTCAGCTCCTGGACCCTTGGGGTGGCACAAGAGGGCATGGCCAGAAAGGGTGTGGTTTCCGTTAACCCAGAGGCAGGGCTTTGGGCAGTGGGTCTGTCCAATGGGAGTGAGTACAGTGCCGGCACTGCTGAAGTGGGAACCCCTCTCTCGCTAAAGCGTTGTCCCAAGAGAGTCCTCATCAGCCTGGACTGTGACGCTCATCTTTTGTCTTTCCACAATGCAGAGGACATGTCCCTCATCTATACCTTTGAGAAGGTGGCAGAGGGGACACTCTACCCCTACTTTTCACCATGTTTGAATGCTGATGGGGCCCTCAGGATCTGCCCAGAAACAGTGACTGTGTCCAGAGCCCCAGCCCAGCAAAAACTTTAATAACTGGACAAGTTTCAACATTTTCAAGTCCACTTTCTTTTAAAATATGTGAACAAATGTACAGAGCCCAGGAGATGACACAGTTTGGGCATCAAGATCATGCACTCTTATAAGTACAATGTGCTCTCACTTCTTTAAATTGTACTCTCAGTTTCTTTCAGCAAGTGTGCACACAGTTTAATAAAGCGAGAGCACGTTTTCATAAAATGTACTCACATTCTTTTGCCATGACATCTCCAGGGAAATTACTGTTCATTTGAAATGACATTAATATTGTGGGTGGGACTTTGATCACTTTTTAAAATCTGTAGATGCACTCAAAATTGTGATTTCATGAATTGTCATGATTGAAAGTGTATCCAAAACCTTAACCAGCCTATATCCGTTTAAAGGTAAACCATGCCTTAGGTAAAGGTAAACCAAAAGACCTCTACGTTCATTTCCCAGCTTCATAGTGACTGTGATAGTTAAATGACTCCTACAGGGTGAATGAAGGCTCTCTCGGTTGACCCTACTTTCTTGCAAGATTAGCCCGCAATACTTTGATGATAAACAAAAGCAATTGTGTTGTCAGTCAACATAACTCTTCAAAATGTATTATCACTGGTCCCTATCTTTGGGCTTATAATCAAATCCACAAATGACTACAAAGCTGGTAAATTTAATTGCTGCAAAGTGTACCTTTAAGGTGTTGGTGTAAGATAAAAAAAAACACAGTTACTGTAGGGTGAAAAAATCCCTTGACTTGCATAAAGTGTCTTTAAACAATATAGTCATAATTTCTATGAATACTGACTGTGTCATGTACACAGACAGTGTACGCACTGAATTATATTTGAATGTACTGTATTTGATACTTTTTCAAGTTTATGTCTGTATAAATAATAAAGTGTTTTGTTCCAACAAACTCAGTCACATTCCTATTCCAATAAGCATTTATTGCTGCATTCTTGAATTAATGTCAGCTGGCAAAGGCTGAGCTGGAATTTACAAATACTGATTCCTGTCAGAGAGGAGTGAATCCACTGGGCGTGGTTTCACTGCAATGCTGGGTGAAGGTCACACCCAACAGCTCAGACTTCAGTTAGCTACGGAAGAGTGCAGCAATGCTTTCGACACAAATGAGGAAGTCGGCGGGGAATCAAAAGTGAAACGGTTCTTGTCTATTGTGTGACTTTGACCAGTGCCTCGCTTTCTCCTTTCCTGCCTTGTTCATCTCTGCTCAGAAATGGCTTTCAGACCTTCATCCCTGGAAGACGACCTGCAGTGCCCCATCTGCTGTGAGTTTTTCACCGACCCTGTGGTGCTGAATTGCAGCCACAGCTTTTGCTCTGTCTGCCTGGATAAGTACTGGAAGGAACAGCCCAAGAAGCTGTGCCCTGTGTGCCGTTGTCTTTTCTCCGGACAAACCCCTCCAGCCAACCTGGCCCTCAGGAACATCGTGGAGGTCTACAAGAGGGAGCAGCAGGAGGCTGCACAAAAGGGGAAACCAGGAGGAAGAGGTGGAGGCCAAGAAAGGAGGGGAGAGGAGAGGCAGGAGAGAGAGGGGCGTTGTGGTGTGCATGGCGAGAGGCTGCTCCTGTACTGTGAGGTGGACAAGGAGCCTATCTGCGTGGTGTGCCAGACTAGCAAGAAACATAGAGGGCACCACATGAGCCCTGTGGAGGAGGCAGCTTCGGAACTCAGGGTAAGATGGGGAAATTCACTCAGACCCATCAGATTCAGTTAAGTGGTCATACACATCTCAGACTCAACAGCTGTATGTAAGTGAGGAACCAATTTTACTTAACATAAGCTTTGGACTTAACACAAGCTTTAGATCGCAAGTTTAAGTTAGGTGGCATACATTAGTGTTGTAATGGTTTTGAAATGTGTCAGACTAGCAAGAAACACACTATAATCTATAATCTATAATAATATACATACATTTCATGTCCTTTGATCTATAATCAAAGCACTTTAACAGACATAAGGTGTATTCTATGATCTTTCTTTCTTTCTTTCTTTCTTTCAGCAAACCGTCAGATCCTCCCTTAATCAGCTCCACACCAAACTGGAGACATTCAACAAAGTGAAGTTGGAATGTGTCAGAACAGCGCAGCACATAGGGGTGATTGCCATACACACACACACACACACACACACATGCGAATGAAGTTAAAACTGCACTGCACTGCCTGAAACATTTCCTGCACAACGGCATATAGTTCGATCATACAATCAGCACTTCTACAGGAGAATGTTAGACAGAATAAAATTTAAGATATACATATCCAACCTCGGACACCATCCAAGACCAGCTTAAACCAACTAAAAATCAGCATAAGCTGGGCAAAAAAGCTAATAAGAGACCAATTCTTAATTTTTTTTTTTCTCTTTCTCTCTCCACCTTGTAGACGCAAGCTAATAAGACCAGGGCTCAAATAGCCCAGGCCTTTGAGGAGTTACATCACTTCCTGCGTCTGGAGGAGAATTTCAGGATGGGTAAAGTGGAGGAGGAGGTGGAGCTGAAGACCATGATCATGAAGGAGAAGGTGGAGAATCTGACCAAGAAAATAGAGGCACTGAGGAACACCATCAGTCAGGTGGAGAAAATCCTGAAGGCCCAGGACGCTGCCTTCCTTCAGGTAAGCAAGACTACATAGGTTATTCACTGGTGCATGCAATGTGAATATTTTGTCTTTCTGTAAGCATCTTTGTCTTTGACATATTAGAAAACCTACATGAACACAATACATGAACTACAATGCGTTGCAAGCCACCAACTTAAAACAAGACAAAAAAACAAAATAGCATTTGTGGGATTTGACTGTGCTTTTCCTTTGGGCCTCGCAGATTCGTTCAGGATATTTGCCATGTGGATGTAGAGTGCACCGTCATTGGTCAAATAGCAAAAAGTATATAAATATTCCACTCTCCTTCATAATAACTAGCACTTAGTGACGAAAAAAAATACTTCAGCAATTGCATTGCCTATGGTGAAGGTCAAAGTACTGGCTCAGATTTCTGAGTCATGTTTAGCAGAAGCTTATGTGACTCAGCAGTTGGGGTCATTTGTGTAGCATGTGCCTGCAGATGTTATTTGCCCAAATGAGTCAGGCTTGCTCTGAATCTGTGAGGTAATGATTTCATTGTTTGCTGATGGATTGCTCTTTTTTCCTCTAGGCCTATGGCAAACACCAAGAAAGGTACAGTAAACTCTACACAGTGTGTGTGAGTGTGTTGGCACTAATAGTATTCATTTTTTATTTAAACCCAGTGACCTTAAAAGCCTTCTGTCTGGCAAACAACAGCAGCAGATCTGTTAAAAAGCTTGCTCTCTTACTGCTGTCTGTTGCTGATACCGTTTGCAATGTGAAGCAGTCAACATGTTTTTCTTGTTTTTGTGACTTGTTCTGGCCTGGAACACAAAGCTGCCTGACTGGTTGGAAAAACACATACATACGTCTATGTAATGACTGTGTCCCATTAAAATGGACTCCAACATGCTTGATAAAAGCAAAAGATGACAAAAGGTTGCCGACAGTGGGACCTAATGTCCTTATTCTCTAGTGGCTTCTCATCGTCTCCCTCTCTCAGTGTCAGAGAGAAGCTGTCAGGGCCAGACCCGACTCTGGTGACAGGTGCTCTGATCAATGTGGCATCTCACCTGGGCAACCTCAAGTTCAAAGTGTGGGAGAAGATGAGGGAGAATGTGGAGTTCTGTGAGTAGCTGGCCAAGGCCCACCCACCGGCACCGAATCTTATACCTCATCATTGACACTGCTTGTGTACCTACTCATATCCTAGGATGTACATAATTTAAACAGCACTGAATTCAAATAGTATTAAAGGGAAATTGAATTCAAACAGTATTAAAGGGAAATTTGTGCACATTTCAACCCATAGCCCATTTGTTGAAGGTTGCTGTTGAAGAGTGCTGATGGTAGGAAAATGAACATGACAATTTGGTGCAACATAGACCAAATAGCCAACCGGCAGCTCAAACTAACTAACAGGGACAAGGAGAATGAAACTGAAACTGTGATTCCTTGCATGTACATTTAGCTGTTGTTTTGCTATACTATAAATTTTCTCTCTCTCTTTCCTACCAACATCACTTGGGCACCTCAAACAGCAAGGCTATGGGATAAAATACACTGCAATTTCCTTCTAACTTTGTGAGTTCTTATGTTATTGTGGGTCATCTGTCAATCATTTGTGATGTTCCTCGCCAGGTCCTGTGATCTTTGACCCCAACACAGCCACTCCATGCCTCAGTGTGTCCGACAAACTAAACAGCATCCATGCTGTGGGTCAGCAGCACGATGTCCCCTTAAACCCTGAACGTTTCGACCGGTGTGTGTGTGTGCTGGGGGCCGAGCCTCTGGGACCTGGCACACACATTTGGGAGGTGGAGGTCGGGGGAAGGGAGAAGTGGGACCTGGGGGTGATGGCGGAGTCCTCCAACAGACAGGGGGCGCTGAAGTTCCACTCCGCCAATGGCTACTGGGCACTGGCCCTACGAGAGGGGGGCACGTATAGTGCCTCCACCCAACCTGCTTGCAAGCTGAGCCTAAAGGGAAGACCTAGTTGTGTGCGCATAATACTGGACTACCAGCAGGGGGAGCTGTCCTTCTACAATGCTTCAGACATGAATTTCATCTACACTATCCGGGACAGCTTCACAGAGAGATTGCTGCCATTCTTTGCACCTGGCGTAACTACGCAGAGCAGAGGTTCTAAGGCAATAATGGTGTCCAAAGCAGCCATAAGAGTGACAGTGGACCCCTGAGTTTTTGTGATCTTGAAAGGGGTCAGTAGCCTATAGTACCAGTGTCTGTTGAGTGTACATCTGTCTGTATTAGCTGTTTGTCTTTTTTACTGCTGTAGGCCTACTCTGGGAAGAAAACAGTATCATTTACAGTATCATTCCCTTATTTTCAACCAATTAGATCATCCTTGTTTTCCAAACTAATATTCATTCATATCTTTACCTTTTGTTTATTCCACATTTAATTGTTTTAATTGTCAAGTATGAATTAAACACAGGTCACTCCCATTACTAACTTACTTGTCTGGTATTTGTTCTTTGTGTTAGCTTTGAGTTGCCATGACACTGCAGTTTCAAGTAAACACACAATAAACGCGAGTAAACGCACAGAATCCACAGTGACAAAAGAAGGCAAATTCCACCTCTTATTGCTTCACCCCTAAATCCTCTGTTGATCCATCAGCTCTTATCTACATTTGGTTGGTTAGTACATAACCCCCACCCTCATTTTCTGAGGGTATGTGTCTATGCAGACTGTATAAAAGAGGCTGTTTCGCTCTGGTAACATATTCAGCTTCCAGCTCCTCTGACAGACAACATGAAGGCCTATCTGGTCCTGCTCCTCCTGCTGCCTCTGTGTTTGGGTATGTCTGTCTCTCTTCTACTCTCTTGCATGGACACACACAACTCACACACTGGGCCTGTAAGCTTGACCTTCAGCTTGATGAGAGATGAATAGATAATGATACTCAGAACTTGCTGTTGGGTCTTAAGTCAAGACATTAGACTTTTAAAAAGCCAAAAACTGCTTTGTCAAAACATACCATGTCTTCCATTTACATGATAATGTGTGTGCATGCTTTTGTGTATGTGTTTGTGTGTGTGTGTGTGTGTGTACATTGACAGTGTATGTATTTTGAAACACTTTGTAGGTTATGTGTGAATGTATTTAGTAAATTATGCACAGTATTAAATGATCATTAGTTTAAGTTTAAAGGAAGCACAGATGAACAGTGAGTGTTAAGAGTGTGTGTGGCATAAGGTCGTGGGACATCTGTCAATTCCATTTATCTTATGGTCAGTGGGTGACACTTGAGAGCCCTGCACAACACACCAAGAACTTCTTGATTAGCTCCTGCACTGCACACCGTTTTTGCTCACTGTCTACATTTCAAAATCAGCACACTAGTGTAGCCTTGACACATCTAATCCAATACATAGAGGAAAGGTTTGCCTGTGTACATTAGATTTGATAGGATTACATGATCATGCAGAGTATGGCAAGAATAAAAGGCTGCTAGATGTCATGGTTCAGTCCTCTTGAGGTAAATAGATTGACTGAAGTTGTGTGGTCATAGATACCATTCTCTGAGACCAGAGTGAGGGGGAAGAGTTAAAAAAAAAAAAAAAACTCCTCAGAAAAGCTCTTTTCTTTGTCTGTCTTCTTCCACCGCCTCTCACTGTCTGGACATGGACAGCGTCTCTTGTCAAGACTGTCAGTCACCCTGCTGTCTAATGGAGACAATTAGCAGAGCCTAAACCTATTTGTTGCCTGTTGCTGGACAAGCTAAACAAGGACACAGCCGAGTCTTTAAGTGCACTGCCAAAGCCCATGGCACATCTCTTGCTTAGCAAATAAATGCTTTCTTTTTCCCACAGTAGACTCAAGCTGACACCGACACATAAGTAAATAACAGTGTGTCTGCTGTGTTATCCTGTGTCCCTCTTGTACTCCCTTATGGTGCAATGACAAATAGATTGACAAACAGACAAACAGACTTTGAACACCAGGTACAGGGACATTACCATTGATATATAGCCAAGAAAGCTTGTTAGACGTCAAACTGGAAAGCATGTTTTTATTGTAACAGAAATACTACAGGGACCTAAGATGTACAGTGAATATTTTTGAACTAGCCTAGTGTCAGATACCATATCCTGATTTTGAATATTTGATATTCACAGAACATTCAACAGAATGTCTGCTTTGGTCATTATAGTGCTGAACTTCACTTTTCTTTTCCTCTCTTCTTTCTTTCGCTCCATTCCTTTTCTGTGATCTTTCAGCTGACTTCAAGATCAAGTGCAAAGGGGAGGACTTTCTGATGGTGAGGAATATGGATCTTAGTTGCTCCAGCAAGACCCAGCAGGCGTGCTACACCAAGAGTAAGTTGTTAGAACCAATACCATCTACCCACAGGTTGAGGCAGAACACAGGCACCATTTCAGTTTTTATTAGTTTTACCAGACTGATCAGATATCACAGATAATTGTTTCAGAGACCTTCAAAATAAACATGTATTGGCAAAAAATGTTATGGAGAATTGCTGAACATATGGATATTTCAAATGAATTATTTAGTAGTAGTACCAGTCAAGTTTAGATGGAGGCATAACCCTCTTTCTGACACATGGCTGATTACTGTCTTTATCTGCAGAGACAGGAGAAAAGGGATGTGTTCGAATTGAATGGTGCAGCAGACCCAACTGGACTTGCTGTTATGAAGACTTCTGTAATGCCTAACTCCTCCACCAGGAGTCATCACAACACCAGTCCCAGCTGCCTGGCTGCACAAATACATTTCAGACTGTCCAGTGGTCTGGAAAGCTACTGCCCATGAACAACAACTAATAATTCATATGGAGATTTCTTTATATTTATATAGTTACTGTCATTCGCTAGTACATTCATTATGCTTGTTGAATAGAAAATAAATTGTTGGTGAAACTGGAACTGCTGTGATATCATCAGTGAGTTGAGTGTATTTTACTGTTTTGGATACAGATTACACATTAAGGTATGTATTGTTGGATGAAGACTGGACATCAATAATGTCACCATCAACTAAGGGCTGTTTCCAGTTTATTTGTGAATTTGCTGTGCATGTTGACATGTTCTGGCTTAGTACACACCCCCACACACACACACACATAAACACCAAGCTACATCTCCAGAACATTCTGTGCGTGTTTTTGGGGCGGACAGCTGGAACAGTCAGTGGTGTCAGCAGGATATATCTTTGCCAATAACTCCCACAATTCACCTGTGCAGTCAATGACAGGGTGAGAAAGAGACAGAACTAACTGAAATGAATTATTGGTCCGATTCTTTGCTAATGCCATGCGGAACTGTGTTCTTCAATTCTACTTTCAGGAAAGCCAATTGCTCAAAAACATCCACATTGATAAGGGGAATTGGTAAAGTCAGAAGCATGCGATTCCAGTAGATAGACACATTGGATTCTCAATTCTACTTGGTACCCGAGTCTCGATTCCCACCTCTAACTTTGATATATCCTCCTCCTGTTCTCCTATTCGTCTCCATGTCCTGTAATTATGTGATTTAAATAAAAGGTTTGTTAACTTATAAATGAATGTGAAGTTTGAAATTTGTGACTAAGCAGATAACTGCAAAGTATTCGCGAAGTCACACCCAAAAAGTAACCAGTTTAGAAACCAAGCAGAATTTCACGCTAAACAAATTATACCTTTATAATACCTCTACAACTTTTATCACTCAATCCTAAATGATGGTTTAGATGCATTAGTTCAGCAACTTCAGAAGAAAAAACATTAATTTTCTGTTAGTTGTTAAAAAAATCTGTGTATGCAAATTATGAAAATTGGCATGGTGAAAGGAAAAGGCAAGAAACAGACAAGTTTTTTAAAATGTTTTATTTTCATATTTTAAAATCTTCAGTATTTTTCTGCCCTTCGACGGGAATGCATGAGAGACAGATTGGCTCAAACATTGTCACAAGAAAACAAAACAAAACAAAACAATTTTTCCCCTCCATCATTCATGTCTTTGTCATTGACCCCAACCATCAATACCTCTCAAGTTTACCACCACCATGAAAACCCATGACACCCTTTTCCACTAAAACTTCTTGAAAAAAAGCAAGCACCTTTCTATACCCACTTTGTCATATGGGTCTGAAGAAATGCACACTGGGAAAGGGCGCATAAGGGGTAAAGGCCATTTGGAGTACAATTTCTCACCCGCCCTACCTTTCCTTCCCCTCCATTCTTTCATCCTCCTGTCCCAGTTCATGAGCACAGGCCTGGGATTCTAGACTATTCTAGAAGGTTTGCATTTTCCACTCCACTTTTTCACTTTTCTTTTTTTCTCACTGTTTTTCCTCATTCTTTTCTTTTGTATTGTATGTTTTGGATGCTAGCCCACCTTACACAGAAAGAAAGACAATGTACAAGCCTTTAAGGAGAACAGACTATTCTTTAAAAAAGAGAGCAGGACTACATGTCCGACTGCTAAACTCACACACACCATGCAAACATACTCACTCTCTTTCTCTCGCTCACGCACAAAAAAACACAAACACAAACACACACACACACACATACATCTGGCAAGAGAAGTAAACTTCCTGAATCCTGAAAGAGATGCAATGCAGTCATGTATCTGTGCATGTGTGTGTGCTGGTGAGAATGTAAGCATTTCCTTCCACAGACACCCCTCAAGGCTTATAACAATTGGTATCCCTCCCTTCTACAAAAGAAGAAAGGATTTTAAAAAATCCTCCCACCTCATAACCCCCCCCCCCCCATCCCCAACCCCTATTTTTGCAGACAAGAAAAAAAGGCAATTCATTGGAGAAACATTCAAAAGACAGGTCTGCACTTTGACTGGTTGCAACAATGCATGCATGCATATACGCAGACACACACAGGTGAGTCACTGAGGCCATCCCTGATGTTAAAAGGGTCATGATGATGGCCTCTTTGTTGCAAGAGAAAGCACAGGCACTGAAATCCAGAAAAGAAGCTTGAACATGTTCTCCTACTGGTGAAGCAGGCAAACAAGGATGGAGGACAGTCCAGGGAGCTGGAACCTTACATAATGCAATGCAATACATAATTTCCATTGTAAAGAAAAAAAGACTCGCCCATCATCCTATGATCCAAATGATCAGACAGACCTTGTATCCCACCATCAGTACCCACCTAAAGCCCTCTACCCACCCAAGGAAAGGAAGAAAAAGAAGAGGAAAAACAACCTGATATATACACACAGGCATACCATTATATACAGAGAGCAGCCACACTGCTAGAATGTACATCACAGAGAGGGGAGCACCCACAGAGATCAGAGAGAGTTGGCTCACTCGGAGTGTTATCTCTAGGGAAAAATAATGATGCAAAAAAAAAAAAACAGAAGCTACTCGTTTTTCAAAAATATCCCCTTGTATCTGTGAGCAAAGCATTTTTTAAAAGATGGCTTGAGTTTGTTGGAGGACTGAGGCATAAGGTAAGCAGTGGTGGTTAGGGGAGAGAAAGAGAGCTCCTTCAGTGGAGCAGTCAGGAAGGAGGGGGGCTAAAAGGTTAGCCTAGCTAGTCTATAGCAAAAAACAAAACACTCCAATAAAGAGAAGCACAAAAGTCCATCATACATGAGATTCATATGTACATATCTTTTTTTTCTTTAAAAATAAGTGTTGTACAGTCAACCCTGCTGGAAGCTAAAGGAGAGTGACCATCACATTCAACTGATTGATCATACGTCCATCCAACCAATTCTACAACACACACTGATCATGTCCATGCATGCATCTAACAGCCAAATCAACAACAGAAGGAGTCTTGCCAAATCCACTTGAGTAAATGAAATAGCCCTATCTGAGAGGAATACCAAGTCTGACAGTGTCACCTATCCATCCCATTGTGTGTATTCCACACAATTTTTTCCCATTTAGTGTTTGAGAGCCCCTTTATGTATCTGCTAATACATTGCTTTGCTAAAGTCAAACACACTCTCCTTCTAAACACTGGTATGTGGCCATGGTTGCACAAAACATGCTCAGATCATGCGCTCTCTATCGTTCATCTATCTCTGAACTCCATGCCTTTGTACACATTCTTCACCCCTGCTGTCACAATTTTATCCCCCCAGTAGACTATTACAATACTGCTAGCCTCTTCTTCCTGTTATCAAACTATTCATCATTTCATAAAGACAAAGTGGGCCTCTTTTGTCTTTGTCCTCATAAAAATACAAATGCCAGTATGTGTGTAACACCTGGTAAGATCTCGCTTTCCATCCAAAACAAGCATTTGGATGTGTCTCTGTATCATTCATTCAATTATTCCTTTATGTTTAATATCAAAATGCTGGGATGTGTGTCAGAAATGTTTATTTTTGTTCTGAGTTACAGCTCCCCTGTGATTGGCTGTGTATTCCTGTCAGATAGTCAGATTGACCCTGAGTTCAGAGGTTCTGAAATACAGAACAGATGCTCAGATGAGTGTGACTGTGTGTGTGTGTGTGGGTGTCTGTATATAGTGACAAAAGATGGGATGAATGGGGATGGGGATGTCACAATGATGACTTATTCCTTTAGAGTGTCAGAGGTGTAAACAGCATCTTACACGCATTTAAGACTTTAATCACAAAAAAAAAAACACCTATAAACTCAAACAACCACAAAAGACAGTCACTCATCTGCTAAATGAGGAGACAGTAGAGAACCCCCAACCAACAGAAAAAGGAAATAAAAGGAAGACAACTGTGAACAATAAAGACAAAAGCCTGCATACCCTTCTAAAGTTAAGGGCAAGAACGGAGAGCAAGAAAAAAAAAGATAAAGTAACATAGAAAAAGAGGTAAGGTGACATGAGTCCGTCTGGAAGCTCAGTAGTTGGTGTATCCACAGACCAACACATGAGTCCTTTAACAGAAGTCCAAGGGTGGTGGTTGCATGGTGGACCTAAAATCCCCCCCAAGACAGACCGGCAAGCCAGCTTCACACCTGCGTGAAGAGAAGCCATCTGTGTTTGTAAGTGTGTGTGTGTGTGTGTGTGTGTGTGTGTGTGTGTGTGTGCGCGCGTGTATACACGCTTGTGCGTGTTGCAGGAGATAGCCTTGGACTACAAACATTTTGATAACTCCACTGTAATAGCTACTGTGTTACGTACAGTCTAATAAAACAGAGCACAATGATAATTATGTTGATATCACTGTGCCTTTTGCTAGGCTAATGTTCACGGACTACAGTACTACAGGTGACCCAATGATACGTGGTTGATCAAAGCAGGAATGCTGTGTCTGTATCAAATTTACATTAGCATGGCAGTGGGGCACATTGATAAGATTGCCCCCTTGAGGTATGGAGGAAAACTACCAGATCAGGTTGAGTTGAGTCCAGTTAGCTTAGCTCAGAAACATGCATTACTTTGAGTTCATTCATGGCTGGTGGAGATGGTGACTATCAGGACTAAAGAGAAAGAGATTACAATTTACCACACTATTGTGTGGGAGGACATTTTACATAGTGTACGTGCTAAGGTATGTGTGTGTGTGTGTGTGTTTATGTATTCATTGTTGTCATAATTTGAGTGTGTCCGCACGCGCATGTGTGTGACGTGGTTAGTGTCACATGCTTCTTCCCATTCCTCATCTATTTCTACCATACACACTGTGACCATTCAAAAAGACTTGTCAAAAACTGTCAGCCGATCCAATCGGAAACTCTCTCTCTCTATCTCTCTATCCCTCTTGTTTTCTCATCAACCATTCCGGAACTTCACTTCACAAGTTTTTCATTAAAACAGGAAGACAAACAACCAAAACAAGTCAATAAGAAGGAGTACTAAAAACAGACAACTGAAAAGGTCAAACCCTGCTCTGTCCATCGCCTCTAGAGAGCTGTAGTGACATTAGGCTGGGTGATACATCAGTGTGTGTTTTTTTTAGCTTGACCGTGTGTGTGTGTGTGTGTGTGTGTGTGTGTGTGTGTGTGTGTGTGTGTGTGTGTGTGTGTGTGTACACACGGGATGCGGTGCTTGAGAGAAGGGTGTCAGGATAGGGTTTGGGTGGTGTCAGGTCGGAGGGGTTAGGGGTGGAGGGTGGCAATCTAGGACCTGTTGTGGAGGAGGGGTGTGGGATGTGGGTCCCAATTTATGAGGGCAGTGAGAAAGGCATGCCTTCGTCGCTAGGTGTGGCTGTATCATCGCTAGGTTCCAGGCTGTCCTTGGGGCTCAGCGTGCTGTCAGACGTCAGCGTGGGCTCAATGGATGGGGACGGGGAGTCAGACGAGCTCTCCTGCCTCCCATTGGCCGTGGGGGTGTGGGCAGGTAGCTCTGCCTCCTCCTCTCCATCCACCACCTCAGCGTTGGGGGTCGCTGGCGGCGTGGCCGTGCTGGTGGTGGCGTTGGCGTTGGTCATCAGCGGCAACAATGGCGGCTCTGTGGGCGTCTGGGGGGTGAGCGGGGTGAGGGGGAGTGAGGCCACCCCTCTAGGGGAGGGGCTGTGCAGGAGGGTGTCGCTCAGGCCCAGGGCCGAGTCGCTGCTTGGCACCAGCGAGGGTGTCTTCTCCACCAGGCGCCACTGCATGATGCTCATGTCCTTGCCCCCCGTGGACACCACGTGGCTGTCCGTGTGCAGGAAGCTCACGTTGGTCACATGACTGCTGTGGGCACTGTACTTGTGGCTGGGAGCCTGCGGACACAAAATGAACACACACCCATACACACACTTCAATCAATTAAGCTCTTGGAACAACTAGGGTGCCTTACATTGCCTCTTTTTGACTGAATATGAGATGTGCTGTGCTGTGCTGTGTGCTGTGCTGAGGGTGGCTGTGCTGTGCTTTGCTGTGTGCTGTGCTGTGTGCTGTGCTGTGCTGAGGGTGGCTGTGCTGTGCTGTGCTGTGCTGAGGGTGGCTGTGTTGTGCTGTGTGGTGTGCTGTGCTGTGTGCTGTGCTGTGTGCTGGGCGCTGTGCTGAGGGTGGCTGTGCTGTGCTGTGCTGTGCTGTCTGCGTACCTTGGACCGGGAACAGGGATACTGGAAGAGGTGCACTTTGCAGAAGTCGTCTGCAAGGGCAATAACTTTGCGGTTGTGAGACCTTACCAGGGCGTTAATGTCTGTGCCATCTGAGCCCTCGGGCCACACGCCTGCAACAGAACAGCAAAAGGAGGAAGATTAGAGACACAAGCATAGTTAGATGGATGGACAATCAAACAGGCAGGCAGGCAGACAGACAGACACATGCACCTGAGATTCCCTGAAACATTTAACTACTGCTGTGAATCTAAGTGTTTTTCCATCCTCAGGAAAAATTGAAGAATTTGTGTGTGTGTGTGTGTGTGTGTGCCTTCACAACTGGTACAGTTGATTACCCAAATACAGACTGATTCTCAGTCTCTGCCATGTTTTGTTATGTAAAATCAAGTCCAATGTGATGAGATGGGATGAGAGGGAGACAGAAAAGAATTCACTCACCAAACACATGGAAGCCCAACACACAAGTGTAGGTTGCCCAGTCTATGTCTTTACACTCAGAGCGATTCCGGATGAGCTTACAGCCACTTGGAATGTCCCCTACAGAGAGAGAGAGAGAGAGAGAGAGAGAGAGAGTAGTGTCAGAGAGGAAGATTGTGTTTTTGCGTTTGATATACGTGTGTGTGTATTTGATACCGGGACAAAATACACAAACAGAATTTTAAAGGTTATCCTTTATGACCATAAAACCACTATCTTCAGCCAGAGCACACAGAGGTACTCCATTCTAAACAAGTGGAGCCAAGCAGTGATTACGGTTTCATTTGCCTTCCGTGACACACACAGTGGGAACACGGCATGATATTCTGCTCACTTCTGACCTCCACCAGGAAATGACTGGGGCTGTGCGTCAATGCAGAAGGTCACAGTGAGGAGACAGTGTAATATGTTGTGTATATATGTGTGTGTGTAATAGTAATTAAAGTAACCAACGTTTAGCATGGCTGTGTTGTGCAAGGAGAGTAGTCATATTATGCAGTAGTTATATTTATATCATACTTTTATATCATACTATGTCATATTATATTAATACATTTGTGTGTGTGCACCTGCATAATGTGTTTGTGCACTTTCTGGTATGCATATAAGTCTGTTTACTGTGTGTGTGTGTTAAATGCCTGTGGACTCAGGGGGTAACAGTAAGCAGAGAAATGCTTCTGCGGTATGTAGCGATAGGGGGGATTGTGGTTGATGACACGCTGTCTCTGGATTTTAGGAATGAAGTGTGTATGTGTGTGTGTGTGTCTGCTGATTTGTCACCTCATTTCTGCATTAAAACAGGCACACATTTCACACACACACACACACACACACACACACACACACACACACTGTTGTTGGGAACTCACAGTAGAGGATTTCATAGTCTCCTGAGTTGGACATGATAAACTTGTTGTCGGGGGACCAGTCAAGATGTGTGATGTAGCTGGAATGTCCCTGGAGGAAGAAAAGAAAGGAGAGAGAGGAACAGAAAAAGAAAGAAAGAGAGAGAGGGAGAAAGAAAGAAACAGAGAAACCCAAATATGACTAAAAAAACACATCCCTCATTTGTGGGCATTATGATTCATAACTTTTTGTGAGACAACAGGGTGTGACCTCAGAAAAGGACACTGTATGCACTGACACACTTTTGCTCCATTGCACACGCACACACACACACACACACACACAGGCAGGCACACCCATACACACACACACAGGCAGGCACACACACACACACACACACAAATGTGGGGATTTCAGTCATTTCTATGGAGTCTAAAGGCTGACAATATGTGCGACAATATGTACTGACACAGTCATAAGTCATAAACATTAGAGAGAGAGAGAGAGAGAGAGAAAGAAAGAAAGAAAGAGAGATAGAGAGAGAGAACAACTGCAACATCTCCTAAATTCCTATGGGCCAGATGTTCCCCATCTGCTGTGCACACTCACACACATCCATTCAGTAACAGCAGTACAAAAAAGCAACTCACTGATTGAGCCACTCTCATATGTAAACAAAGTCATGTGACCTATACAAAGTCATGTGATGTTTGATTTTACAAATGCTCCACATCCCTCGCCATGCACTAATACAGTACACTCCCTCAGACGTACACTCACACACATCCAAGAGTGAGAGAGACACACATCCAGTTCCTGACAGCCTACAGCAAAACAACCATAACTATGACATTTCTCAGGAACAGTAGCTCCTCTCCCTTGGGACTCCCTGAGCTGTGGATGTCTAGACAATCAGAGTCTGCCCTCATAAAAAGCCTTTCATTCCATTCACAGTGTATGCTGTGCAAATGCATAAAAATGCATTAGTGTAAATCTGCTTGCCTGCACTCAGTCCTACTCAGTACCCTGAAGCCCTACTCAGGCCATGCTTTTTAAGAGCCTGTTTCTCTCAGTTGTGTAGACTATTCAATTAAAATATGGACCAATGCTTCTCTTCAACCCAAATATTTGATATGTTTGCCTT
>JAIFZK010000012.1:16450000-16452500 GCA_027481765.1 Tenualosa thibaudeaui | reverse complement strand
GTGTGTGTGTGTGTGTGTGTGGCTATGGGTATAGTCAGAGAGTCTGAGAAAATATACAAACTCTGACGCTCAGATGGTGTGTGTTAGTAGTGCTGGTTTTTGCCATAACATTTATTTGACATTTGAACTGTTTGTAGTCATGTTGTTAAAGGCACCAAAGGGATGCATTCCACTGTTTGTCTGGCAAACGACTCATTCACATGATCCATTATGAGCGTCATCTCTGCGACGCTGCTCAAACCCCAGTGAGGAAAGATGGTGGCGCTCGCACAGGGTGTGGGAAACAGGTGAGAGGTGTTTGCTGGAAGAAAAGATGGTGGAGGAAGAGAAAAGAGTTCAAGAGTGGGGCATCTCCTCACCTGCACCTCCACCTGGAAGCCATCGTTGAAGGTCCCTCTCAGGATGAAGTTGCGGGATGTGCCCACCAGAAATTGCTCCCCCTTGCCCTCGGCCACGGCACGAATGGTTCCATACTGGTCAGGGACCTGCCAAAAAGCAAATAGGAGATGCAGTGTAAGACTGTAGGGTGCAATTACATTAGACCAGGCAAGGTGTGTCATGATGTGTGTATTTGTGTGTATTTATATGATGCCTTGGGACTGTGGACAATGTTTGTGTGTGTGTGTGTGTGTGTGTATGTGTGTGTGTGTATCTGTGTATGTCCTTACCTCTATCTCTCTCTCAGGGTTGAGGTCGTGGTCCCAGAGGATGATCTTGTGGTCCTTCCCACCGCCTGTGAGCAGAGTGCCATTCCTCATCTGGCACAGGGTGAACACACTGCCATCATGGGCCTTGATCTGACGACTGATCTGGAACGCCCCTGCAGTGCACCCAAACACCCACACACACACACACACACACACACAAACACACACACAAATATATTTAAGTAAACCATGCTCATGTGCAGGGAAACAGCTAAGGACATAACACACTGTATGCAAGTCTGAGTCAGTGCAGCATCATTCATTTACATGCCCACTTTGAATGGAATGTTCATACATGAACACATCTAGACATGACATATCACAGACACACATTCACAGCCAGAGGCAAAACTGACAGTAGTGCATATATTTACATGCATGCACAGGTACAAACCCAGCTTATGCTGGGCATTATGACCGAAATGCTATATCTGTGTGTTTCAGAATTATATTGTATTTTTCTCCATGTATGACTGGATGCTTAACATATTTTCCACTGATTGAGAAAACTACTGCAGTATATTGGCTAAGATTTGCCTATTCCATTGTCATGAGAACATTCTTATTGTACAAAAATATTTAAGTATTAATATTTAAGTATTAATAGAGGCTTGTATGGCCCCACAAAAAAAGTTATAGTTTTCAAGAGGGTGGAACTACTGAATTGAAGGAATCACCCAGCATGAATCTTAGAGTCAAAATATACAACCTTATTCTAAATTTGAAATATTTCTATAGGCTGTATGATATCTGTTGTGATCCAAACTGTAAGACTATAGCAGGCTATAGTAGTCTATAGCAGACTATAGATTTTATCCATCAATGAAATAGGAATTTATCTAATGTTAGTTTGCAACAAGTTACTGCATGGCAGCCAATATTGATATTGTGGTGGGACAAGAAGTCAATGGATGTGAGAAACTGGCTTTAATTTCAGAACTTTTTTTGTCAATTTTCACCCCTCCACAAACTCAGCTGCTCTGTTGCATGCATTTTGAGTGAAAAGGTCTCCACTTAAACAGTAGCCAAAACATTTTGAAGGCTTTTAAAATCAGTTTTTCGTGACAAACTGGTATAGGCCCGGTATCACCCCAGACCACACCCATGTGTATACAGACCCACAGATGCACAAACATACACACACACACAAACACATTCACAGCCCTCCGTCATGTGCATGTGCACAATCTCTCTCTCACACTGAAATGATAGAGAGAAAAATGCTGAGATGAAGGGAAAGGATTTGTGTAAGAGATTTGAAGAGTGATATTTAACTAGAAAGAGGACTGCAAAAGACAGCAGGAGAGAAAGAAAGAAAGAAAGAAAGAAAGAAAAAGAAAGAAAGAAAGAAAGAAAGAAAGAAATGAGATTACAGGGAGAGGGAGGGAGAGACCAAAAAACGACTCACAGACGAGATTTCTGGGAAAAGAATACCACAAATACTTCACATGGGCTAATGTGGTTTATGTACCCAGGCACAGACTTGCTGTTGTTACGTCCAATGGTGTGTGAGCGTGTGTGTGTGTGTGTGTGTGTGGTTTATGGCATTCTGCAGTGTGTGGGCCTCGAATGACTTGTGGGTGTGCATGTGTGTGTCTGGTAGAAGTTACTTGAAATGTCTGAGTTGTTGGCATGTTAAAGTAAATAGTTTTGTATCTGTATGAAATGCTGACAGTTCAGTGAGTAAGGGCATCTTCTGTGTGTGTGTGTGCATGTGTGTGTGTGCATGTGTGTGTGTGCGCATGTGTGTGTGTGTGTGTGCATGTCTGCATGTGTGTGTGTATGTGCATGCG
>JAIFZK010000012.1:16440000-16445000 GCA_027481765.1 Tenualosa thibaudeaui | reverse complement strand
CATCAGACCCAAACACAACACACCCCTCTGTGTATTTAGGTATGTGTATGTGTATGTGTATGTGTATGTGTATGTGTGTGTGTGTATGTGTGTGTGTGTGTGTGTGTGGTCACTGCTGGCTTCAGAGAATATACACCTGTGTGTGGACAGGTGTGTGCATAGAGATTCACACTCTTTTCTGTGCATACTGGCTAAATGTGGATCGGCTAAAACCTAAAGCCCTTCACCCTGAGGCCTTAAAGACTTCACGGGCACAAATCAGCCAGTCATGATGCCGATTGACACCATTTAAGTCTTTGAGGGTTCAGGGCATAGGGTGTAGGGCTTAGGGAAGACACTGGGCCTGAGACAGTGAATACAACACTGACTTGTTCTACTCTAGTCTAGTGTAGCAGCGGAGTTCTCAGTCATTTGACTAGTCAAAGTGACGGATGACCCTGCCTGCCTTCTCTTTCCATGCTCTGTTCATCTTTTAGGACCACAGAGAAGTGGAGAAAAATATGGGATGAATGAAAGAGTGCATGAAAAAGAAAAAGAAAGAATGAGAGAGAGAGAGAGAGAGAGGTTGAGTAAAGTGAGAGGTGGTGAGTGACAGTAACCCTGTAGCCAGGGTTCATGGAGCGGCCGCTTGTGGCGGGGTCTCTCATAACTCTCTCTCTCCACTTCCACTTGTGGCAGACATAAACTTCCTCTAATTACGGCCTGCGTGTTTGCTTTGCAAATGAGGGCGTGCTGGAAGCCAGAAAACAGATAGTCATGGGAATCTCCAATGCTGCCTGATCCTCGAATAACCCGGAATAACGCTCTATGACTTTTCAGGCCAGGCAGGTGTGCAAGTCGTGACACTGCATTTGCCTGAATCTGTTCCCTCATGGAGGAGTCTGAGTTTTTTGCCTGTTTGAATGTACAGTATATTATGTCAAACAAAATGTCTATGCTCATGTATGTGTCTGTAAAAATAAAAAAATGTTTGCGTGTGTGTATGTGTTGTTGTGTTGTGTGTTTGTCAGTGTGTGTGTGTGTGTGTGTGTGTGTATATATGTGTTGTTGTGTTGTGTGTTTGTCAATGTGTGTGTGTGTGTGTTGTGTGTATGTGTTGTGCGTTTGTGTGTGTGTTGTGTTGTGTGTTTGTCAGCGTGTGTGTGTGCATGCGTGTGTGTGTTGTGTTGTGAGTTTGTCAGTGAGTGTGTGTGCACAAATGCATCTGACCCCACCACCCCCTCACCATTTGACGCAGTCGGTGTGTCCCAGGTAGTGGCGCTGTGTGCGCTCCTCGTAGTTGAAAAGGACGACCACGGAGGCAATGAAGTAGACGATCTCACCCGTGGGCAGCAGGCACACGTTGGCCCGGCAGTCTCGACCCCGGTAGCCAAACCTGAGGAGTGCCAGTTAAGGAGACAAACACACACACACACGCACGCACACACACACAGAGAGACTGCAGGGCACTGCACCAACACAATCCACATTCCCACGTACCAAAACCGCGAGGAGTCCATACTAGAATTGAGATCCATAGAGGACATTCATTAAGTAGCACGTAATATTTCCAGCGGGACTGTTATTTTAGATGACCTGACCTATTTGAGAATGTAATTGCTTTAGCTCGTCAAAAGGCCCGAAAGCGAAGCGATTTCCCAGGCTTTTCTCCAGGGCCACTTGAAGAGGTGGGCCCCGCTTTCTAAACTGGGCTCCGTTTTTACACTGTTCTATTTAGATTGCTGGGTTGAGAGGATACGGGTTTCAGATGTGTGTATCCCACCTATCCTGTTTGACATGTATTCCCTCATCAATTTCTACACACTCTTTCAGTGACACACACACACAGACACAAGTATTTGCACGTACTGAGGAAGGATACACCCACTCCAGTTTGAGTCTCTCGGGTGGCAGCTCTGTGCGGATGCCGTCGTAGTTCTCCACATCCGAGGGGATGAACATGGTGATGGGACGCCCACGCATAAACGTCTTTATGTACTCCCCCTCTGAGAGAGTTGAGTGTGTGAGAAATATGTGGAGAGGGAGACAGGGAGGGAGAGAGAGAGAGGTACGATAGAGGATGTGGATAGGTAGATGATGTATGGTATGAGATTGAGAGAGAAAGAGGAAGGACAATTGACAGACAAAGGTGAGATCATTTCCTGTTGAGGAAGCCATTCCAAATGATTCACATCCTGAGCCATTAAATAGACAAATGTGCAATTACTGCAGCAAAATCACACACACACACACACACACACACACACAAAAAAAAGTATGCTGCCAATCTTGTGTGAATACTCTGACCTTATCGTTTGGGTTGGTGAAGAAAGCATAAAGACCTAATGGATAGGGGTGTAGTTGATGATGGACATGGGGGTAAGAAGTCCCCCCACTTCTTAGAACAGATCATTTATCTAGGCTTTTTCTCACTGTGTTAATATTAGCTATTCATTTATACCATATCACACACCCCCATTACTACACCTCCACTACAACAATGCTTACTACACCTCCGCTAATAGGCCTCTAACAGAAAGAACTAAATGTTAAAGCTATCTCTGTGTCTTGGTAGCCAGGCTAGCATTGCTTAGTACCTCCACTCAATATTGCATTTCACTACAGCACTAGTCAGGGTACTCTCTCCAAAGGCTTTGGTTTGCTTTGAATAGATTAGCCAGCACAAATTGAAGATAGAACCAATAGGTCTAAAGCTAAAATGTTCCCACTCGCCGCAAATAAAGGTCTGCACATCGAGAGTGTCCCGACTCTTTTACGAAGCAGAAGTGTCTTGTATCCCAAGCTAATGTCTTGGTGCAGTAACCCTACAACAGTCTCTATACTGTGCTCCAACACACTAGCAGGTGTCAAACACAAACATGGCTTGGGGGACTGAGCTGTTACAGGAGCCTTGGGGGTTCAGAACATGTCCACCCTTCGCAGCTGCCTCCTTAGCATGGCGTAAACAACACCTCTCTGTGAGCGTTGTGCACGCACCCCAGACACAACACACACCCATGCACAGTGCGGATAAGGTCAGAGAATTCACAAGGCATTCCGATAGGCGGATCATTCCCAATGATTTCCTATAAAATATCTATTCGGTGTTGCCAAGGAAATCACAGTAAAAAAAGAAAAAAACTGTTGTTAGTTACCGGTTACAACATTCCACTCATTAGTGTGCCTGTACAGCTGTTTGAAACTTGCTTTCCATGAGAGGGAGATCAAGAGAAAGAAAGAAAGAGAGGGAGCAAGAGAAAGAGAGAGAATAAGGGAGGGAGAGATAGAGAGGTGCAAGCCTTGCAAAAAATGCTGTGAATATGCTGATGGCCTGCACTGGAAAGAAGAAAAAAAAGACGAGAGGGATGAACAGATGGGGATATGCAAGAGAGGAAGAAAGCGAGGGAGGGAGTGAGGGAGGGAAGGAAGGAAGGGGGAAGAAGGGAGCTGAGGGGACTGAGAGTATGAGCTCTGAGGTAATCCTAGGGTGTTTCCCACATCCATCCTAACCGACCCCTTGCCCACCCTGAGTGTGATGGAGCACAGCCTGTGAGTGGGAGCAGCCAGCAGGGGGATTAGGCAGGGGTGGGGGTCTGGGAGATGGGTACCAGGCCAAGCCTTCAGCCCAGACTCCCTGCCAGCCTCCCTCTCTGAGCCCTGGCCAGGGACAGTCCATCTCTGGCACCAGCTCAGCACCTAATCAGCCGTGATGGGTCACGGATTACAAATGGCTGCAAGATGAATGTCCTACGGCATAAAACAATGAGCAGCATGCACTCCCTTCCAGTGTAAGAATCCAAAGACTCATCCGGATTGTGTACATATATTTTCAATGGCCCATATGCGGGAGTAATAGATTCCCACATCACTTGTGTACTGATTCAATCTTAAGATAGAACAGTGGGGTTTTGGGAGACCAGTTGCAGTGGAGTGGCACTGATTGAGTTTGAGGAAAAGAATAGATATTTTGTGTCTGTGTAGTCACAGGACTAACCAAAGGGTTATGCTCTCAATAAGCCACCTCTGGCTGATTAGTCAGCTTGGACCATCAGAGAGAGAGAGAGAGAGAATGGATGGAGAGATATTGAGAGGGAGAGGGCAAGATATTGTGCAAGTGTTCTCTGAGGGGACAGATGAGAAGCTGAGAGTGCCTGTGCATGTGTGTGTATGTGTGTGCCTATGTGTGTGTGTGTGTGTGTATGTGTGTGCCTATGTGTGTGTGTGTGTGTGTGTGTGTGTGTGTGTGTATGTGTGTGCCTATGTGTTTGTGTGATGGGCTTAACTCAGCTGGGAGGAGAAGACAAGAAAAAGCCAGTGTAATCCCTGACAGAGGACCAAATGAAATCGGAGAAGGAGAGGATGATGGTTTTTGTTGTTTTTCAACAGTCAAAAGCACCTGATACCTTCTAAAACTAAACTGCTTTCCCATCTGCAGCACTAGAAATCTAGAAGCATAATCAGATTCTGGGTAGTAGCTGTCTGTTCCTCAACAACTTATACTTATACTTAAGATATATTATATAGAATAGGTTATTTTCCGTAGTTCATGCACATGATTTCTCAATGTAAAGAAAGTTCTAGATAAAATTACGTCCTAAATACAAATACCTAAATACTGGTGGCCAGTTCGCTGGCAATAATGATTTGAGTGATTTGCCTCCACTTCGTCATTATTTCACCTCTTCCGCCTTACATATAAACTGTGCTGCAACTTTAAAAGCGGTCCTGGGTGCCTACCTCTGGCATTCCACGCATAACCCTGCAACTTAAAGCTGCAGTTCTCTGCATGGTTCCTGTGTTTAAGTCTATATTATGCTCTGTAACGCACGGTGGCCAGTCTGCATATCTGAGGTCTAGTCTAGAGATTTGACTGGATGTTTAAGCAAGACTGTTAAAGTGAATCAGTGACAGATGAGAGGGGGATACAGAGAGAGAGAGAGAGAGAGAGAGAGAGAGAGAGAGAGAGAGAGAGAGAGGGTAGAGGCGAGGGACTATGGAAGAGACAGACAAAAGGGAAATAG
>JAIFZK010000012.1:16427500-16437500 GCA_027481765.1 Tenualosa thibaudeaui | reverse complement strand
ACACGCACACGCACGCACACACACACACACACACACACACACACACACACACACACACACACACACACACACACACACACACACAGGTAGACAGTGAAGTGCTAAACTTCACCATTGCTCCAAGCTCCAGGCATGCATCAGCCAGGCAACAAGAGAGAGCAGCCCTCCTGTCAAAACGGTTAGTGCCCCTGGGTTTGGCTGGCAAATCCAGGCCCAGGCTTGAGGTTAGGCAGGCCAAGAAAACCAGGAAAATCTTTGGCATAAACCCATGAGAGACAGAAAGCCAGAACAGACAGGGGAGAAGAGAGTGAGAAGATAGGGAAGTGGGGAAGAAATAAAGGCTGAGAGGAAGAGGCAGATGAGTGAATGAGCGCCACACACACACACGCACACACACAGCAGTCCTCATGCGAAGCTGTGAGGAGAAAGGGTTTAGTCGCTGCAAGAGAAGAGTCTCTCCTCAAGATCACTTCTGTTGTGCGGTTAGCCTATCCAAACAACTCTAGAGGGAGGGACAGAGAGAATGTGTGAGAGAGAGGAGAAAGAAGAGAGGGAGAGGGAGAGAGAGAGAAAGATCACAGTGAAAGTGAGGAGAAAGAAAGGATAAATTAATCTTCCACCCACAGAAGTGATCCAGTACTACTCTTGCCCTTTCACACATACTCTGACACACAGTACAAAGACATATTAATGCATGAGTCACGCTTGCAGTAAAGCTGCACAGGGCCTTGCAAATCCCTCTGCAAGAGGGGATGCAGAGAGGAGGAAATGGGAGGAGAGGGGAGAGGGCAGGACGGAGGAAGGAAGGGAGGGCAGGAAAGTCACCTCTCTTTGAGCAAGTTTAAGGGCTAGAGCTGACATGCCTCCCAAGGCCCATCCTTTACCTGAGCCACATCTAACCTAACTCCTCATATAGGTGAGTCTGAGTCACATCTAACCTAATCCTTCATATAGGTGAGTCAGTCACATCTAACCCAACTCTTCATATAGGTGAGTCAGAGTCACATCTAACCCAACTCTTCATATAGGTGAGTCTGAGTCACATCTAACCTAACCCTTCATATAGGTGAGTCTGAGTCACATCTAACCTAACCCTTCATATAGCTGAGTCTGAGCCAAATCTAACCCAACTCTTCATGTAGGTGAGTCTGAGTCACATCTAACCCAACCCTTCATATAGGTGAGTCAGAGTCACATCTAACTTAACCCTTCATATAGGTGAGTCTGAGTCACACCTAACCCAACTCTTCATATAGGTGAGTCTGAGTCACATCTAACCTAACCCTTTACATAAGTGATATGGCACAGGTGCTGTTTTCAGTATCTGTCCAGTCTCTCCTGGAATTGCCTGCTTTCTTCAGCAGAAACCATGACTGATACTAATCTGGGACCTGTTTAATCCATCCGGGAATTAGCAGCTGTTGTAAACAGAAACTGACTATGATACTGATCTGCTTCCTTACACTGACTCCATCAAACAATGTAAAAACATTTACAGTACTGCCATTTCTCACAGATATTCTACTTCAACATGGCAAAGCCCATAGCTTCAGGTGCTCCACTACAGTGGTTGATAAACTTTTAGCTGCAGTGTCCCCCCTGACACATGTCCAGTCCCTGTCCCATTGTCCCACAGACAGCTTCTTAGAACTAAGAATATACTGCTGCGCAAACAAAATGTAAACTCACTTATGTCTGTACCTCTGTAACTTCATGCTGGTGAGAGCATCTATTCACAGATTTTCTTTGATTACCCCCAAGAATTGATCCAAGTACCCCCAGTGTACCACTATCGTATCGTGCCCCAGTTTGACAACCACTGCTCTACTATACTGCTCATCCTCAGTCTCTGCTTGGTCCTCCTGGACTTGCACCCAACTCCTGTGTCTGGCAGTGCTGACTTCAGTCCATTGGGCCCCTGGTAGTCTGCACTAACTGGACTGCAGCCCCATGTCTGATTTCCACTCATCCAATTGTTAGCAGATGATCTGGGCCGACTAATTTCCTTTGGCTCTGGACAGCAGAAAAAGCAGAATAATCAGGCTGGCGGCCCCCAGCCTAATGGGCACAGGGACGATCTGTGTGTGTGTGTGTGTGTGTGTGTGTGGAGCTTGAGCAGAGAGTTGCAGAGCACAAGGGAGTGAAAGGAAGCTAATCGGTTTTCAGTGTCTCTGATGCTAATTGGAGCTGATTGTTTCCGCAACTAATATAAAGGCTAATTGGGACGGGCAGCAAGTTGTGTATGTGTGTGTGTGTGTGTATGTGTGTGTGTGTGGGGGGGGTGAGAATGCATGGTCATGAAGTTGAGGTATTCAAATACAACCACTGCCTGACCTCATCAAAGGGTGTGTGTGTGTGTGTGTGTGTGTGTGTGTGTGTAAGCATACTAGCAAACCAGTGGGAGGGCTTACACGCAGCCATGGCCGAGTGACAGTCAGACATCTGTTTCCCATCACTGTCCAAACCTCTCGGGTCGGGCCGGGCCCAACCTCTGTGGCTCGGCTGCACGCTCTGACCCACCCAGTCCTGGCGCTCTCCCTTAACCAACGGACCTCACCTCCCCTCACCTACTGTCCAAGCCACCAGCTGACCCTAGTGATCCACTACCTGCTACAGCAACTCCTGGGCCACACCAGGCTGCTGTCCCAGAGACGTGGCCCAGTGTCCAAAAAAGTCTGGATGAGCTCCAACAATCCCCTAAGACTCAAACTCGGTGCAGAGTGAGAAAGTTAGAAAGTGTGGAGGATTCTTTTCACCACGTCTGCTACTTTGGTCTGGGGACAAATGCGGGAATATCACATGCTCACCAGTCCAGAAAGTGTTTTTACTCCAGCATAGCAGACATGTTGTATGTACTAGTATATGCCCCGTCAGTCTCTGCCCTCAGCCTCACCTGACCCGTGTGATTCTAGATTCTTCTATAGAAGCCCAAGGCTGGTTTGGCCCACATCTAGCATATGGCAGCTTTCTAACTCCACCACAGAGGATTTCTATCAGGGTGGTAACAGACAGCAGGCAAATATATCCATTTGTTTCAACTTCATCTTCTATGCTACAGTGCCTTGTGGGAACACTTCCAGCTGTGGACTCTAAGAGTCTCGTCATGTAGCTGAGCCAACCTGATCTGTCAGCGTGCAACTGGACAGCCTTGTTTGGCAACATTAGCATCAATGATACCTCATGCTAATCAGATCAATCAGCAGGTTTATGAGTTTTTTGTGTGTGTCTGTTTGTGCTCTGCTAAATGTTTATATGGTTTAATTAGCACTGTGATTGAATTACGCTGTTCTCATCTTTACTGTAATCATTAGCCTATTCATTTCCAGCTCTCCATGCCATCTCTCCATGTGTGTGTAGGTCTTCTCTGGTCTCTCTATGCATCTGTCTGTGGGAGTCTCTTCATGTGTGTGTAGGTCTCCTGTGGTCTCTATGCATCTGTCTGTGGGAGTCTCTCCGTGTGTGTAGGTCTCCTCTGGTCTCTCTATGCATCTGTCTGTGGGAGTCTCTCCATGTGTGTGTAGCTCATCTCTGGTCTCTCTATGCATCTGTCTGTGGGAGTCTAGCTTTCTGCAGCGCTGTTGTTTAGCTATGTCTATATCTCCCCCTTGGTCCCTGTGCGTGTGTGTGCATGTGCGTACATGTGCATATGTGCGTGTCTGTGTCTGTGTGTGTGTGTGTGTGTGCATGCGTGTGTGTGTACTTTATGTCTATGACGTGCTGTGGTGTGCAGGGGTGCAGCTTGGGGAGAAGTTGGACAGAACTCTCAGCTATGTGCTGGGTCACCACACGGCATCTCTGGAGAAACACATGTCTTGTGTTTTCCTCCACTATAGGCTAGTCTCTCTCTCTCTCTCTCTCTCTCTCTCCCTCTGTGTGTGTGTGTGTGTGTGTGTGCACATGTGCACATTTCTGTGTGTGTATGTGTGCGTGTGTGTGTGTGTGTGTGTGTACTTGTATGTGTGTGTGATTATGCATCTCCCTACATCTGCCCTGTTGTTTTTCACTGATGTTGCAACCTGGAGCGTTAGAGGCCCCTGAGTCCTGTTCAGCACGTCATTGTCTTTGCCCAGCCTCCCCTCTGACAATCATCTGTGCATGTTACTGTGAGGTCAGGGATGCAGTGACAAACATGGTGGGGGTGAGAGAGAGAGTGAAACAGAGCGAAAGAGAGAGAGAGAAAAAGAAAGAGAGAGAGAGAGAGAGGTAGGGAGGGGGTGGATGGGCGGGCATGCACTCTTGGCAAACAAGAGCACACACACGCACACACACACACACACACACACACACACACACACACACACACACACAGCGCGAAGGAAAGCAGCTTCCAGATAAATCAAACCAAACAGGCAAAGACATTAGCCTGCTAGCTTAGCTTTGCTTATCTTAGCTTAACGTCGCTTAGCATAGCACAGCTCAGCCCAAAGGAACAGCATGTCAGCCTTGCCCTAAACATTGCTCAGTTAGCACAAAGGAAAGTGAGGCTTGGAGGTGGGGTTGCTGGAGAAACCTTTTGGCCGGTGGGGGGCCCTTGCTCTCCGGTGTCTGCCTTTGGGGGGTAGGGGGGTGTGGGGATGGGGGGTGGCTGGAGGGGGTTGGGGGTCTGGCAGCAGAGGCTTTATCATTAGCCTGCGGCGGCTCCTCTTTCTCCTTGATACCCTCCATGGCCGGCTTGTCCCGCTTCCGCTCCAAACCGCTGAAAAAAACAACCAGGGTTTACGTGAGGCTGACAATAGGCGAGTGGGGTCAAGGGAGAACCAGGGAAGTACAGGTGTTCAAGACTTTCTAGAAGAGGACTGGAAAAGCACTCAGATATGAAACATCGAAAGTATAATATGACATATAAAAGTTAAAATTACAATACAACTATAGTTAACACAGGACAGACTTGGTATAAAAATAAACGAAATGTACTCACACTAAACATATGTTCATAAATACATACGACAATCACACGCGCATAATCCATGCAAATAGCCACACTCACAATTACAGAGATAAAGGGACTCAAGTAGCATAAAAAGAGCAGGCATTGAAAAAAAAAACACACACAAATCCAGTGCCCTCAGGTCAACACACCTCAAAAAGACCTTTATCCTGAAGTTACCTGAAGGATTTTCTCTGAGGGAATCTGCGTTCGTTATCGTTATGGTTGTTGAAAAAAGTAAACATTGCTTTTAGGTGTTTTCACGGTGTGACGAGAGCCATTGCATCACAGCTGGGGGAGACAATGCACATCTTATCTCCTCCATGCTCCGCTGAGCGTGGGAGGTGCACAGCGGACTTATCAAAACACATGCATTCTCTTCTGCCCGCACACACACAAACTGCACTCATCTCCTCACCAGCTTCTACTCTGAATCAACAAGCTGTTTCCACTGTCAGTTATAAGAGGAAGGTTACATAACAATGCAATGCATGATGGCTCAACATAACAAGGGCCTTGTGTCAATATTGACCTGTATGTGTGTGTGTGTGTGTGAGCGTTTGATTGCATTGTTTGGGATTTTCAAAATTATTCCAAAGTGTTCATATGAACTGTGTGTGTGTGTGTGTATGAAGTGGGTGAAGGTTATTTGAGGGTGTGTCGAGTGTGTGAAAGGTGTCTGTGTCATACTGTGTGTTTGTTCTCCTGTGCGCGAGACTGTGTGTGTGTGTGTCTGCTACCTCTTGGCTGCTGAGGACAGTGTCTCCTTCCTGGCCACGGACACACTGGAGCTGTCGCGGTGCGTCTTGCGTCCACTGGAGCCTCCATTGGCGATGCAGGACATGGAGTAGGCCTCACGCAGCGGGTTCTGGCCTGCAGGGGGCAACAGAGAGAGACAATCAATAGCTTCAAATCACCAGTAATTCAACAAGTCATAGTGATACTCGTTCCACTGTCCATCATTATCCTCCTCTTCCTCTTCCTCCTTATCATCATCATCTTCATCACACTCAAGACCTCACAGGCACTACTCAACATCATCAGCAGGACCACACACAGTAGCCTTTTCCCTAACAGTTTCCCTACCAACACACTGGAAATGCCTATTGGTCATAATGCATGTAGATCTAATTTATCTGCACCCCTGTCTCTTTGTGCTGCTAATGGCTGAAAATAGATGTCATGTGTTTACTTTCTCCAATCTCATGGCTACACAGTCTTGCTGATTAGCACTCAAAAGATGAAATACAAATGAGGGGGAAAATGTGTCACAGCTTTCTGGAGCATCCTCTGACATTTCACTGAGATCAGAACGAGATCACATAAGGACACTGGCAGTAAAATCTAAAAGTTGGATCATTCTGAATCCAATTCTTTGTTCTTTATTCATTCTTAATCTCCATTTCTTCTTAGCTCTGACCTGAGGTGCACTCAAATTTTTTAATCACATAAACATCTGAGGTGAACACATTCTATATGTGTTGTTCAATTTGAATGTATTTGTGTGAAAATTACTCCCTCGGGTGTTCACAAAGGCTTGCAAACTCTAACCAAATTAAAATTTATTTGCAACTGCAAAACTGAACAGAAGAAAAATTTGCTTTTCCTTTTTGCAAATTGCCATACACCTCAGGTTTGCGGTGAGGACAAGACTAATACAGGATGCGATCTCATAGAAAGGCTGTTCAGATGATTGACAGCTAAGGGTGCGGTTGGAAAAAGGTTGAGGGACAAAGCACAAAGGATTGTCTAGAGTATGCCCCCATGTAACCCTGTCCCTCTCTCTCTCTCACACACACACACACACACACGGTCACACAATCACACACCACCAAAACACCAGCTAATTGGATCAGGGTTTAAGAGATTAAATCAGTCTTGTCTGACAGAGACAAAGAGAGGGAGGGGGAGAGAAAGAGAGGCAGAGCAGTGAGACAGAGAACGAGTACAGACAGAGAATGAGAAACAGAGAAAGATTTTGAGAATAAAAAGACACTTGTGCTAAAGAACATGAATGGCAAACCACTTCACAGGGAGAATGAACTCTTACACACATGCCCATAGAGTTAGACACCCAAGAACATGAACGTATGCATGCATACACAGTTGAATGGCAGAGTAGTGACACCCCCCACACTACCACCACATTACACAACACACACACACACACACACACACACACACACACACACACAAGGAGTGAGGACGTGAAAATGCATCCGCAGTATGAGCTACAAAGCTGTAGTCTACATCTTCACTCAAAGCTGTTATGTATGAGGTCTCAAGGCCTTTCACTTTGACTTGAATGCATCATCCAGTCAATAGCAATAGCAGCAATGTCATTGTCACAGCTGAGTCTGCATATGACAGACACTCACTGACGGGTTCAATACAAAAACAATGCTTTGCTGCAAATATATTTTGCAAAGTCATGATCAAAAACATGGCAACTGATATATGACCACTGGCAATGCTAGCCTGTTTCAGTTTGATGAATGGATTAGGTGTGGGTATAATTGGTGGAGCTCATTATACAGGATCTGTGCCTGGGTGGCACTCGTTAGTGTAGAGAACAGTCACAGAGCACTGGCTTCTTAGTTTTTACGGGGCCTCTGATTGCTTTAATTGGAGAGTTGGAGTTGTGTCTGTGTGTGTGTGTGTGTGTGTGTGTTTGTGTGTGTGTGTGTGTGTGTGTGTGTGTGTGTGTGTGGGGGAGGGTGGGATGTGTATGTAATTACTATGCTCTGGAGGGCACACTCCAGACGTGTGTGTGTGTGTGTGTGTGTGTGTGTGTGTGTGTGTGTGTGTGTGTGTGTGTGTGTGTGTGTGTCACTGTCCCAGAGGGATGCGATCCGATGTCTGCAGCACATGGCCCAGTTTTACGCTTCATTACCTAAACATAAACACATACACACGCCTGGACGTGTGGCCATGCACATACACACACACAGACACACAGACACACATACACACACAAACTGTGCTGGTGGCCTCTATAGAAAAAGGCATACCACCCACCCTTTTCTTACACCCAGCCTCAGTGCACTTGATGAACTGCGGATGAGATGTTGGTGTTTGGTGATATTTATGTAAGAACCTGATGTTTAACAATGTCTGGTCAGACAACTCACTCTCTTCCTTCCTCCCCTCCTCTCCCCTCCCTTCATCTCCCATCTGCTGGGTCTGTATCTCAGAGATTATCTGCTTCAGAGGCCAAGTCTCACAGCTCCCCAGTGATCTTCCTGTGTATATATATATATATGTGTGTGTGTGTGTGTGTGTGTGTGTGAAGAGGCTTGAGAGAGTGAGTGAGTATGTGAATATGTGAGCGTGTGTGTGTAGTCTGCACTATTTCAGAGGAAGTCCTTGCCTGACCTCCTTCGCCCAGAGGAAGTGGAGACGTTGTCTGCCTTCCATCCAGGCCCGTCAGAGCCTTCCTGCTCCCCCGAGACGCTCCCTCTCTCACAGACTGACCGTGCTGCCCCAGCGGGGTCAGAGACACCCCCCCGCCCCCCCCCAACACACACACACACAGGCCTACAGCCACCTTTCTACAGCTTTACTCACACTGCATATATCCATTCATATCAATCATGTGATGCAAAATCAGTGGCTCAACCAGTGACGGTTTCAACAATTCTTTAGGTAAATACCAGTGGGCATTTTAGCCACAGTGTCAGATAGGCTTTTTTCCCTCTGCCTTGTAAACATGTGCTCCTCCTAAGCATGATCACCGGGCTCATGTGGAGAGCAGTAACCCAGTGTCACACAGAACCACAGAATCTCTTCTTCTGACCCCAGTAAGCCAAAAATCCACATTCCAGATCCTAAATGATGAGGGGAAATATGGAGTGCATGGAAATACTGAGTGAGAGAAAGCGAGAAAGAGAGAGAGAGGGAGAGAAAGAGGGAGGATAGAGAGAACAGGAGCGTGATAATGGGGAGCAGGACTAAGAGAATACAGAAGCTGATAAGTGCTGAGAAGGGAGCTGGTGAGTCAGCCTTGACATTTCACAAGTGGGAAAAGTACAAAAGTGAGTGAGTGTGTGTGTGTGTGTGTGTGTGTGTGTGTGTGTGTGTGTGTGTGTGTGTGTGTGTGTATGAGCGCGCATATGTGTCTGTGTGTGCATGTGTGCATGTCTTTGTGCGAGAAAAAAAATTATATTGGATGGAGACAGAGACTGTGTATCAATCTGCCTGTGTGTGTGTGTATGTTGGAGGCCCCAGTCTCAGAAGGGGACCTATTTTGCAGAGTGGGTTTGGAGACAGCAGAATCTGAGAGACAGCAGAATCAGGTAGAAAGGGGCCCAACATTTAAAGTAGGGCCCACACATGGCCCTACTTTAAATGATCAGCTCAGTGTTAGTTCAGTGCCGCAAGAAGATTGTGGGAGTTTGGCAAGTGCCTACGAAATGATTTAAGACAAGGCTGTGTTTTAAACAATGTTAGATGACAGAGAATTACCATTGTTTAGATCATCCAAGAATGTCTTTGAAATAGGAATCCAATGAGATTAAGGTTGTTTGTTTGTTGGCAAAAAATATCACTATGCCGTCTAGTCAGATCTTGACCCCATGAAAAGGCAAGAGGCCAGAGAGTGCAGAGTCATCTGTTGAGCTCGGGCCTACCAGAGGTCATCACCATGGCGACCACATTAAGCAAGATGTGATGTCATAATGAGCTCAGGGAGACTGACTGAAACAACAAGTGACCAGAAGGAGACGAAGGAGACAGAGGGAAGGAGCGGTGGAGGGAGAGGAAAGGAGTGAATGTGGCACACACAGACACACACACTCACACACACACACAGCTCCAAGTCATGAGCAGATTTTAGTCAGAAAAAGCAGCTTTGGAAGCTTTGGTTCTCGCCACATTTCACTATAGTCTCAAAGAACTGCTGCACATGTAGCGTTACCTAACTTTACTCCCTTTCACACTAAATGGCCTTCAAGCCAGACCCACGCAGAAGATAAACTACATCTGGCATCTGCTTACTGCTTTAACTTACTCGGAGCTGACACGTTTTTAAAGGTATGTCATGCTCATAGGTCTTTTATTGACAGCCGCTCAAAT
>JAIFZK010000012.1:16410000-16412500 GCA_027481765.1 Tenualosa thibaudeaui | reverse complement strand
CTCTTAACTTAAGCTACCTAGGCAGGCAGTCTGAGAAACACGCACACGCACACTCACACACACACAGAGAGAGAGAGAGAGATGGCAGACAGCAGATGTACAGTATAGCTAAAGCACCTAGTCTGGTTGGCCCTAACCACAGCGGCTAGCACAGTCCAACCCTTGATAGTTGCTGGGCTCCACCAAGGGGGAAGATGAGCTGAAAGTAGGTCAAAAGCTCCATTCACTCCCACTGTCTTACCACACTGCACACACTACGCCCACACACCCATCTACATGTGTGCGCACACACAGAAACACGCACGCACACACACATACTATCAGCACAAAACACACATATAGGCACACATCATTCAGCAAGCACACATGCAAACACAGACACACACACACACACACACACACAAGTGTACATACTCACTGCATCAGCAGACACACGCTGTAACCAACACCCGTCATCTGCATACAGACACGTGCTCTCTCTCTCTCTCTCTCTCTCTCTCTCTCTCATTCACCCACTCACACACACACGCACACACACCAGTGTAGATACTCATTGCATCCATCAGCAGACACACGCTATAACCCGCGCCCTTCATCTGCTAAGACAGATACACACACTCTCTCACTCACTTTCTCACTCCTCACACACACATCTCTGAGGCTACAAAGAGGCGCACACACACACACACACACACACACACACACACACCCTCACACAAACACATGACAAATCTAGTGTCATTGTGACACTCTACACACAGCAACACATACCCACATCCTCATTCGATAGAGCTGGATACTGTAAGTTCTAAATGTGAAAGCACTCAACACACTCTCACTCTCACACACACACTCACACACACACACATATACACACACAAGTGACAATGACAACTGCAAGCACACTGACCCATGCCTGATCTTTTGAACCAGTGTAAGGAAGAATGTATACACACACACACACACACTTAACAGTAACATTAACTTTGCTCAGTGTTGGCCAGCAGTGTTATTATTTAGTCTTTGAGCAGAGCCCTGCCCCATTATCTGTGCAGAGGCTGTCCAAAATGTCTGCTTCTCTGAGCCAGCCAGGCAGGTCTGGTGGCATTGCCTCTTAATTGTTTTCCTCTCTCTCTCTTTCTCTCATTCTCTTCTTTCTGCTGTTCATTTCCCTACCAATCTTTATTAGAGAAAGAGCCCTTATTTACCAAGTACTGCCCTGAGGCGACCATGACGGGTGTGGATCTCTCTCTCACACACACACAGACACAAACACACACACCCACACACTGCTACTGAGTAGTTTCAGGTTGCACAATTCAGATGGCATTTCAGTTTCTGCTTACATGCATGTAACAATAAACATACACTCAGACACACACGCACGAACACATTAATGCTTTTGACAAGTTGAATTTGGCAACAACAAAGATGAAGAACTCACTTTGCGTGTGTAGAAAGACACACACACACACACACACACACAACAACAACAACAACAATACCCACACCTTACACAGGGAAGTGTTAAATTGTGGGTCCAATGCCTGGGCCAACCCTAAGCTTGTGCCGCACCTTATTTCCCATCATCCCCCTGGAGTTATGACCCGGTGAGGCAGAGCCAGCTATAAACTACAGCCAGCAGTGAGAAAATAGAAAAGGAGAGGAGAAAAAGAGAATGAGAGAGAGAGAGGGGGAGAGAAAAGAGAGAGAGAGAGAGATAAATCCTTAATTATTGCATTTGAAGTGTCTCTCATTCCTTCAGTCAGACACACACACACACACACACACACACACACAAACACAAACACACCCATTGTAATTATGACCATCAAGAAACAGCATCTAGCTTACACTAACATAAGTGTTATTGTTACATGACTCAGGGCTTTGAGAGGGCACAAGATAAAACCTTCTGATTAGCCATGTGAAACTGGCCTTTGAAGTAGCAGATTTCTTCCCGACACTCTCCCCACTCCAAAGGCCCGTCCAGAGCCCAAGGCCGATATCTGTTCTCTCACTAGTGGTCAATGTGCTCAGGTGAAAATACAACCAAACTAAAACAAACAATAACAAAACAAAACTCTTATTTTTCTATGTGTCTGTCTATCCATGTATACATAAATACAACTGATCTACTGATCTCAGAGGTATTTTCAAATGTGCCATTTCTTCCTCCCTCTCTCTCTCTCGCTCATTCTCATGTGGCTAATGATTTTAGGGCGAGACAAGTAGAGACGCATCAGTGGAGAGAAATATGCCCTGCTAATCTTCCTGACTAGTGTCATTTAAGAGTGAGTGTCTCCCAGTGCCAACTCTACAAGTGACTCAACCGGCCATCTCCATCTTGGCTCCTGGAATGGGCCAGGCACGAGGCCGGTTGCAGAGCTTCTCTGTTCCCATTGGTGAGAGACGGTCTCTTTCTCTCTCTGTGTGTGTGTGTGTTTGTTTGCTGGTTTGTGCTGAGGTGACACAGCAGATCTGTCAACAGAAGCACTCA
>JAIFZK010000012.1:16387500-16407500 GCA_027481765.1 Tenualosa thibaudeaui | reverse complement strand
ACCGAGAGAGAGAGAGAGAGAGAGAGCTGCCGAGATCAGTCACCGCTCGCTCACAGCTAATAACCAGAAACGTCTGTCTCGGCTACCAGGAGAATGCCATCTCCACAAAAAAGAGCCCCCAAAAAGCCAGAGGAACAGCAAGCGCTGCCGTTCCCATGCAGAAAAATCATAACAGCGGGAGATTTCTGTTTTCCACACGCAGGTTTGCACTGGAGCCCTACCCAGGAGCCAACGCAGTACATCAATCTGCCTAATAAGCTCATCTCAGCCAGGCCATCTGGGTGCATGTTGGGCTGGATGGCTGCAAGCGTGCTACGGTACGTGTGTGCGGCCAACTAGGTTTCTCACCTCTACACAGAACCCGCCCTGCCACTTCCATTCCAGGGAAGGCTGGTACGGAGATGGGGTGGTGGTGGTGGTGGTGGTGGTGTGTGTGTGTGTGTGTGTGTGTGTGTGTGTGTGTGTGTGTGTGTGTGTGTGTGTGTGTTGGGGGGGTGAGTGGCCACACAGGTTGGTGCAGGAGGTCGGCTCTGCAGGCCTGGCACGGTGCCACTTGCTTGGCTGGAAATGGTTCTGCTGACAGTTTCACAAAGCATCCTGCAGCTGGAGGGGAATCACAAGGGGAAAGGACCATGCTCTACTTGCTCTATGTGTGTGTGTGTGTGTGTGTGTGTGTGTGTGCATGTATGAGACAATTTGCATGTTAGCTTGAGGTGTGTGTGCGTGTAATCATGTTTGTGTGTATGACTATCTGTATGCTTTGTGTGTGTGTGTGTGTGTGTGTGTGTGTGTACAGGATGTGGTAGAGTGAAACTGTCCTCTCTGCCAGTGGGGGTGAAACCCCCTATCAGTGTGAGTTTTACATACAAACAGTTTTATGATACATAATTCAAGTCAATCATTAACACAGACACTGGAGCAAAACTCCCTCTGTCTTTTTTACTCCCTCTACGTCTCTCTATCTCTCCGACACTCTCTCTCTCTCTGTCCCTTTCTCTCTCTATCAGTTTCTCCTGCTCTCTTTCTCTCTTTCTTTCTCCAGTTCTATGACTTAGTCACTTTCACACTTTCATTTTGACATCCTCATGCTCCTTCATTCTTCTCTTCTCTTGATAGCTTCAGTCTCATAATAGATTTCTTATCACGCTATCAAACCTTCGTTTTTATGACACTCCCACTCACAGCAATCTCAACACAACGGAAACTTAATCACACACAGATAGAAAGCATAAAACAGTAAGACTGGGGGCAATATTCACAGAAATACTCACTCTCGCTCATGCACGCACGCCCACACCCACATCCACATCCACACTCAGATGCACGCACACACACACACAAACAAACAAGACACAAACAAACAAAATTTATCCTTCCCACACCATAATGTTAATGGTTTTGATACACAAATGTCAGTCACTCATTGTAACGAGTAACAATGTGCATGTGCGTGTGCAATCACACACACAGACACACACGCTCTCCAGTATTATGCAAATATTCTCCCACACAATTACACACACATATCACTAACATACACACCAAAATTACCCACACATATCACCAACATACACACCAAAATTACATCCAACCATCCGACTTCTGAACATACTCAGACCCACACAGCACACAAGATTTCTGCAGAGTAGCATCAAAACCAGTAGGCACATACACACATCACACTACAGCACTGTGTGTGTGTGAAAACGAGAGCATGTACAGAAGAAGAATGAGAGAGGTGAAGAAGAAGAAGAAGAAGAAGAAGGAGAAGGAGAAGTAGAGTGGAAGATGTCCACTCTTGTCCACAGTTATCCACTATCTGTCTGTAGTCAACCAAACTTACTTGTCTGCATGGATATAGAGAGCATGTGTGTCAGCATAGAAGACTGCAGGGATGTGGATGTGCTGTAAATAGACTGAATTTGCATTTTGTTTGCTTTTATGTGCTGTGCTCTGAATTTCTGCCATCTCCATTTGTGTTGAAATACTTACAAAGCACATTTGGACGTCACCCACATCTCCTGTAGTGTTGAGCAGACAGCCCCCTCTGCCTGTCATTCACTGCCAAACACCTCAAAGCTCTCTCTCTCTCACCTTCCTCATTCTTTCCCTCTCTCCCTCATTCTCTCCTCCTCCCCCTCCCTCTCCATCTCTCTATCCAACCGTCTCTCCCTTTCTCCTACATTCTTACTTCCTCCACCCCGACCATCCACCTGGTCGGCATGGCAACAGCCCTCAGCCTAGGTGCCAAGTTGGAACGGTGTTGCTGTGGAAAAGTACCACAGGAGAGCAGAGAGGAAAGCGGAGCTGCACTGCAGGATCTCGGAGCCTGAACCCTTCAGCATCCTTACTCAGCATTTTGCTGGGTCATCAGCATTCGTTGGTTGCTGTGCAAGGGGGCAGAATGAGGTCATCTCAGTGCGCCACCACAGTGACTGACAGAAGATACATCACGCATCAGACCAGAAAGGAGGGAAAATGGAAAAATGGATCAGAGAGAAAAAGAGAGGGAGAGAGACAGAGAAATGAGAAAGTGTGTTTGTTTGTGTGTGCGTGTGTGTGTGTATGTGTGTGCACGCGCCTGTGTGTGTATGTATCTGTGTGTGCATGTGTTATCTCTCAGTGATACTTGGTTGTGGTTCGTTTCTGTGCATCTGAACTGTAATATAAATAACACTCCCAGCAAAGGCGATCCATCAGTGTAGAACTCCACATATACAACAGACCCTGCACTACACACACACATGCGCGCGCACGCACATACACTTGCACACAAAGACACGCATGCACAAACACACATACACACAAAAAGACACAAGCCATGTCTCCACCGGTAGTAAACATTAATCTGATTAATCCCGATTAAGGGAGCCCTACAGAGATCCACACGTCCTTCCAGACAAAAACAAACCTCCCACCCCAAAGCCCTCTTCCTCCTCCCCTCCACTCCTGCCCACTGTCCCCCACACCGCCAGCTCCACAGCTCTTTTGCTCTTCTCAACTCTCTCTCTATCCCCCTTTCCTTCTCACTCAGGACACAGCACTCTGCACCAAAGATTTTACACATACTGTACTTACTTCTGCTTGCTAGTTCCCTATGGAACAGGAGCCTGTGACAATCTGCTCCTATCTTGTTCAATCATCTGCAGCATGTAGTGTTTCATCTAAGGTAAGGTGTAGTTCTGAAAATATATGATCTCTATATGTGCCATATTGTAATGTCAGGACCATATACTGTACATCCCAAGGCGTAATTTTATAATCCCACACTATTTCTATGTGGACAGTTCTCGTGTCTGCTCGGCGCTCGATGTGCCCCACACTGCCCCCCTACCCCCACCTCTCCGCTGGACACACACGTTCGGGTCAGTGTAGCTCAGATGATTCAAGGAATGTGTATTTGCAGATAACTGCGTTCACACCATGAGCTACCAAAGCTGTACCAAAGCTTTTGTCACACGTAACAATCGCTGCTGAAATATAGCACATATCGCTGCTCTCTATATATACACGTGTTCGCTCATATTGGTCTTATTGCTCATGAATCACTTGTAGCTATTGACATTTCATTACAGATGAAACGTACTGTAGCTAATTTGCATAAAGTTGAGCAGTTAGTTGCTCTAGTCGCCCAATTTTTTTGTCGCTCGACAATTCTGTCGCAAAGTGGTTTTTGTAGCTTAGTCATTCTTAGCCGTCACGGAGCTGAAGACAGAAAGGGGAAGAGACACTGCTCCTTAGCGAAGTGGAGTGCCTGAGCACAAGGCTAACCCCACTGGTGGGCCAGTCTGAGAGAGCATTGGCCCATCTAGTGCTGAGCACCGACAGCCTGACCAGTGGCTCGGTCGGCCTCTTGAGGGAAGCTGTCTGGCGGCGTGTTTAACACTACAGAGATGTGGGTGCCAACTGCGCACTTTCTGCACTGCAACGGGTGTATAGCACAGTGTCTGTGTGGTCCTTGCTTTTAAACAAGTGGGTGTCTGCATGTGTCTGTGTCTTTGTGTCTGTGTGTGTGTGTCTGGCAGAGACATCACCTCAACATCCCCATCAGACTGAAACACCACACTTCCTGCTTCCTCTCCTGAGTACAGCAGGAAACACAACACACTATTTATGAGCCAATTAGCTGAAGAGTTTGAGCACAAGCGTGCGCGCGCGCGCACACACACACACACCAATACATTTAATGTAAAGGCTGCCCTTAGTAACTGTGCTTAACTGCCGTGACAAAAGTGGCAACTCTGAGATTAGACTTGAGAATTGAAGAGTCTTTCTCTCTCTCATCTATTGCTTTTTGATGGGCCTTGACACAGGGCACACACACACACACAGAAGAAGACATCCTAGAGACACAACATTCACACTCGCACTCCAAGTTGAGCCAACCTTGCCATTATAAAGGCAATGCCATTCACACATATATTATTCAGTAGGCTTTATTTAGTGTAGTGTGTTAGCTGGTGTCTAACTCAGTTCCCAGCTGTGTGTGTGTGTGTGTGTGTGTGTGTGTGTGTGTGTGTGTGTGTGTGTGTGTGTGTGTTTGGGGGGAGTAAGCGAGAGAGCAAGAGAGAGAGCAAGAAAGTGAGAGGGAGAGTGAGCATCTGTCTGGGTTAGTTGGAATGTCTAGATATCTGTGATAGTGAGAAGGGGACACAGTGAGAAAGGAAAAGAATTCCTGCTGCAATTTAATCTATTGTTATGAGAGAGAGAGTGAGAGAGAGAAAGAGGGAGAGAGAGAGAAATGGGAAGGTGGGGAAATTGCATTCCTGCATCTGGAATCGCTCTAGATGAGTATCCCATTCTTTCTTTCTCTCATCCCCCCCCCCTTCTCTCTCAAAAACACACACACATTCACACTCTCATAATTTGTTCACTCACTCTTTCATTTATCCTTTTCCTCTGCAGGCATCCTCGTCATTTCTTCCTTATCTTTCCATCTCAATTCTTCCCCTCTTTGTTTCTTTCTCTCGCTCCACTATGAAGGAATTCTGAAACCTGATACCCTGCTTGTCTTTCCTGCTATGACTTCCACGAGACACACACACACACACACACACAACTTGTGCCAAGTCTGCACAAATGTAAGCCTTAAGCCATAGGATGCATTATGATGGTTTTGCTATAAAAATGGGAGGAGTTAATTAGTTATTTTCTGCACAGTAATGTGTATTTTGGTCGTCACTTTGGTGATCGTCAAGCAATGACATCACTATGCTTTAGTCAATGCTCTCCCAAATATATCCTACATATTTTGACTTTTTTAAGTGCCCGAAATTATTTTAAGTTTCACTATTTCATATCAAAGCGCTTTTGCTTCTGCAGTGTTTTTGAAAGAGTGTAAGCATGATGAGGGCACAGTCATGGTGCTGTGCTAGTCAAGAAGTATGTGCCCCTGAGCTCAGCTAAACATCAGAGATAGAAGGCCTTCCTGCTCCCAGCCATAGCACCAGTGTGTTTGTCTGGCAAGTTTTAAGCACTCTAGTGACACATACCAGAAGATCCCAGAAGTAACGCCGGCTTAGGCACAGCCCTCTCTTTCTCACACACACACACATGCACGCACGCACACGCACACTTACACACACACACACACAGTGTACAACCACTACTAGTACTGACTCATTTTCCACAATACAACGGTGACACAGGTTCTAAACACTACACAGTCCACACACACGCACACAAAACAAATCCATTCAAACGCACGTATACACATCATCACCCTGCAAGCACGGCATACATATTTATACATTGCATGTCGCTGGCAACATTTCACCATCTGCCCCCCACCCCCCCGGGGTATAATGCCTGCGCCAGTGACCCTCTGCTCAGGGAATGCAGGGCAGAATGCGGGGGGAATTCCATCTCTGTGGTGGCCTACACTCAGCCACAGGTGCCACAGCGCTGACCGTGCCAAGCATGGCAGGCGTGTGTTAGTGGGGACGCTGAGGACCCTGAGGAATGGAGGGGTAGGGGGTCGGTGGGGAGAGGCAAGGGGAGCGGGGCCAGGAGGGTGGAGAATGTAGGGGGGGGGCACCTGGCCCCTGGAGAAGGTTATTTTTTAACGCGTGTCTGGCTGTGTAAGTGACGACTAGCTGCATAGAGGGTCGTTGCAAAATGAGGCCTCGGGAGTTGCAACACACACACAAACACTTCTGCACATGTAAATATATACACTTACACAGGGCCTTACACACAACTGTAATAAAACCATAAGAATGGCCTTCCTTTGAATACTGTCAAATGCTTGACAGGATACTCATACAAGTCAGCTTTCAAAGAATGTCCTTATCAGAGTCACAAATGTACACATAGACTTGACACTTCAGGGCTGCTGGCATTCAGCAGCAGCTATCCAAGGAGACAGTGGTGTCCCTCTTTTTCGGTGGTGTCAAAATAATTGCGTATTAATGGAAAACAGCCTTAAAATGTCCTGAAAGGTGTGCGAGTTGTCAACCCAGAATTATGAGTTGCTGTTAAACCACAATTAAAACATCACTACACACTTTTCTCATTCAGTGGCAGTCTAATATAACTAGGAAGACATTTGGAGAGCACAGACCTCCACCAAGACCAAAATGTGTGTGTGTGTGTGTCTGGGTGTGGGTGTATGTGCGTGTGTGTGCATAATGTAGGCTGAGTATCACTGCTGTGGAAAGCTTTATCCAAAGTGTAGGACTGGCACAAAATAGCTATGAAAACTTGTTTACGTTGAACTAGATTAAAAAACGGAAGCATATTTGTCTGTTGTGTTGAAGAATTTCAACATTCACAATGCAAAATCTTAATGACACAGGTCCAAGTCCACTAGCTAGCTTCTCCACCGCTATAATAACACATAAACCACAGGACCCACTCCAGGTCCAGTATTACATTAGCAGTCAAGAGAGGACGAAATAAGCATCCTCGTAGTCGTCAGTGCAGCTCTCCCAGTGCCCTCATTTGACTCATCCCGGAAAGCCTCGGCAGCTTGTGCAGCATCGTCAAGGCAACTCAACCTCCAAGTCGTCTGGTGTAGCTGTACGCGTAAGTCCTCCTCCGCCTGTAACTAGGCAACGGGTTAAAATGAAATGATATAATCACCCGGTGCTGGACTGGTCAGGATAAGGAGGAGGCACAGGCACAAGCTACCCTTGTAGTTGTAGGGCTCAACGGAACGGATCTGGTCCTGATCTGCCGCAGAGCCTGTTGGCTATGAGACGGGAAGAACTGGTGCCTCTGCGTTTAACAAACGTAGCCTACAGTAACCTTATCGATTAGATTTGACAAATGCTGACAGCTGATGTGTTAATATTCCCTTAAATGACTAACACCAAACAGAAAGCTTAGGGTGACCAGTAGGTAGTTTTGTTATTATTTTACTGCTTTGTTGTGGCGCGTATTATTGACACGCCATCGGGAGGTTCTTAACAATCTTAGTTTCTTATCTAATTTAAACTATCCAGTGAACAATAACATAAACAGCTGGCCATTCTAGATCACTGTTACGTGTATATTACAAATGTGACACTTGTTACAGTTTCGATGTTAGCTACCTGCACCTTCGGCACCAGCAAGCGGATGATAAACAATGGGATAACATCGATGGTGGAAAGAATTAAGAATCGATCCGTTATTCAACTACACTGGTATTGTCTCGCCTACAGGCATTAGTGCGTGAGAGACCCTCCTCTCCCCATGCAACCCATCACATTTCACACATCCACTACACACGCATACACATACAGCAAAAGTACGCAGCGTTGGCATTCTCACAAGTCGTCCTCTGCATCGTCCATTCTTGCAGAACGCACCCCTGGTGATTTGGCAATATAAATAAATCATTTCCTGCCGGCGAGTTTCGCATCAGCCTTTTGTCTCGAGTGTTCTCGAGAATATAATCTGGCTTTAGACTGACGTTCACAACAGTTTGCACCACGGGAAACACAGCGATAACAGGACATAAATCCATATTCAATATCCTTCCGACATTGAGAAGGGTACGCAGACCCTTTTTTTCAGCCAGCTGTCTATGGTCTCCCGAAAACAATGCAATAAAAATACAGTTGTTATCGTAAAGACACTGAGTCTGTCTAGACTGAATTGTCTACGACTTGAATAAGGTTCTCTCTTGTCTTGTCTAGCATTTGAACACTGGTAAATACACGTGTATGAACAGCTCAACTCAACATATCAGTAAAGACAATACATAGTAAAATTGGCTCTATCCGTGTCCAGCATATCATGGAGACATACTATAAATAGTGCTACACGTCCCAGACTGTGGCACACTCACCTAAACTGCCGGCGAAACCGTCCATTTCTGGGGGGAAATATCGGCGCACTACACCGGAGGGTGATATTCCTGGAGGGGTCTGTCTGCCGATAGCGCCTACTAGCCCTGTCCCTGTATTCGACGAGAACTGGAAGAATGTTGGCCTCTGACTGGCGGGCACGAAAGGGATCTGACGCGGACCGCTGGCCTCCGACGGCCGCTACAGTGCTCTCACTGTGAACTGTGGTATAACCCGAATCGCAGCGATTCTCTGTCCGGACAACGCAGCGCTTTTCTGGGGCACTCAGATCACGCTCGCTTTCAGCTCCACGATCATCGTGCGCCTCCGTCGGGGGAGGGAGGGAGTAGAGGCAAGATTCAGCTTTCGCGTTTCCGACTCCGCCCGATTTGGCAGACCTCGCTTCCCTTCCGTCGCCGAAGCTGAGTGGCTCAGGCTGTTCGCGTCTCACTTGACACATTCATCTAACCCTGCCCGGGTAATATTCGGATAAGAGCTGACAATTTAAAACGCAAGTCACACCACACAGCTTTCGTGGAGCTATGTAGCGTTCAGTTAATGGTTTGATTTCATAATAATGACTTGCAAACCTGAATGTAGGTTAAATGTGAGACGGAGTAACATCTAATACTGCCAGAAACAATTTACTTATCATCATTCTTAAAAAGGTCATGACAAAGATGTCACTAAATTCGACAAAGATGTCACCAAACTACTCCCGAGAGCGGGTGGATGCACATCTGTTCCTCAGATGCTCTGCAATGCTTCATTGCTTCATGCTCGCACACGCACACACACACTTACACACACTTAATCACACTTTAAAGTAATTGTGTATTGAAGAGTATGCCTGTTGTAACTGGACTGTGTTGCAGTATTTATTAGTAGTATTTTTAGTATTTATTAGGGAGGAAATGTGATTCATTTGGGTCACTGCCTCAGATTTCTGTCCACACCACAAATAATGTCCCTCTCCATGGAATTTATTTGTTCGTGAGACCCCTCTTTCTCCCACTTATATGACCCCCTGTCCCTGTTGGTGTCTGTCCCAGCATGAGCCATCACTTCATAAGCACACTTGTCTAAAATCTAAAGCACTGAACCACACCACTGTATTTTGCTTTTCTGGTTCTTGTCAGTTTATCCCATGTTTCTGATCCATGGGCCCATGGCATGGGCCTGAGTTAAATTTTTTTTAAAGCTTAATCGCTTAATAGTGCTTGTTGCAAAGCAAGCAACCATTTCTTTTAAACAAAAAGCATATTCAGTGGGACTTAATTGTAAACTATGTAAATGGCACTGGCTTTACAGAAGATTGACTTTTCAAGCAACGGCTCATCAAAATCGTTGCATGGCGCCATACATAACAAACGTATTAGAGACAGAAAGGCTTTCATTCATGCCAACATGGGACTATGTCCGCACACACACACACACACACACACAACATTGCATTTTAATTCCATTATGAATGGTATTAAAACCAGCAGAAATATGTCTTTGTCTATTTTACATTTGTGAATAGTCTTCTGCAAACCCAGACATGAACCTAATGCCTTCGTGAGTAGCTTTGTCTCTGGCAGAAATCTGCTGCCGTTCACTAGGGACTGTAGATGACAGCAGTGTTTCCCAGCAGAGGCCTTCTGAGTGTGGGTCAGTGAGAGAGGGGCCCTGGGTCTCGCTTCTCCTGGCATAGTGCTCAGGCAGTGGGGTGAATCACTGGAGCAAGGGGATGCAGCCAGATGGAGTGAGACAGACAGAGACCGAACTCTCTGACACAGCAGGATGGTACTTCACACACACACACTCTCACTCTCTGCTGTGTGTGTACGTGTGCGCATATTTGTGTCTGCGTTTCTGCGTGTGTGTTTGTGGTGTGTGTATTGGAGTCAGCATTGATGTTTGCAAATCACAAATAGTAACAAATTCAGTTTCTGTCTCTGTCTCTCTGTCTGTCTGTTTCACTTCTGTCTGTCTCTCACCCATCATTACTGTCAATGTGCATGAAAGTGTGTGCATGCACTATATGTGTGTGTGTAAGTGTACACACATTCAAACAGAGGGAGTGTCTTTCTCTCTCTTTCTGTGTGTGTGTGTTTGGGTGAAACTGAAGCCAACGTTACTTCTGGGAATGTGTGTGTAGTGAAATAAGAAAATTGCCAGCTTACACCCATGTGGCTCACATGACCTCCTCACCCCCCATCCCCATGCTTCCTGGCAGAGCACACACACACACATACACACACGCACACACACACTCCCCCAACCTTAGCCACTAGCCCACCCCTCCACCTCTGCCCTCATCCCAAAAAAGCCACAATGCCCTCTTTCTTCTGCTCTCTCTTGTCCTCTCTCTCCATTTCTTTCTTCTCTGTCTCTGCTTCATGTCTTTCTGTTTGATTATTTCCTTTGCTGATCTCTCATTCTTCATCCCTCCCTCCATCCACTCATTCATTTTGTCTTCTCTTCATCTGTAGAGTTTCTCATTTTCACTCATTTTCTGTGATATGCATCATTCCATGCCATCCCTAACTGTTACTCTAGTCATACTCTAGTCATTTCTTGTCTTTCTTTACTACTCTTGTTCTCGCCATCTCTCACCTGTACCCTTTAGTTGCTCTACTTCTCTGGATTGCCGTTTGTCTTCTGTGGGTTTATTCTGTCCATCTTCACCCTCTCTGTCATGTTCATCCTTCAGTCTTATCTCTTTCTGCTCTCTCTCTCACCCTCACCACCTCTCTCTGTTCAGTTCAGTCTATTGGCAGAGGCATTTAAAACAATGTTTTATCAAAGCTACTTAGACACAGAGGATGTTCAGGAGAGATGAGGAATAAACACACTTTGTCCCCCCTGTTCCATATAGCTTAGCGTATCTGTCTGCTCCTCTCCACTCATCTTGTCTAATGCCCTGAATTGTGTGGAGCTGTGATGATCTGAATTGTGTGGAGCTCTCTCTCTCTCTCTGTCTCTTTTACTCTACATCACTTCTCTCTCTTGCTTTCACTCTTCATCAATTCTTCTCTCACCCTGCCTACCCCCCCCCCCCCCCCCATCATAGTTGAAAGCTTTGGATTGCTCCATGGTGTGGTTTTCCTGCCCCCTCTCCTCCTCCATCTCTCCATCCCTTTCTCCCTCCTTCCACTCACTTCACTCTCTCTCTCTCTCTCTCCTCTCTCTCTCTCTCTTTCTTTCTCTGTCTCTGTGTCTCTGCTCTGAAACCTGAAGATTGACACATGGCGCAGTGGTGTGGTTTAGGCAGGAGGGTAATGATTTTCTCCCCGTCTCTGAGGCCCCGACTGATGACTCATCGCAGGCCAGAGTTGGTAGCCACAGCAGCATGGCCTCCTCCTCTCTCTCTTTCTCTCTCTCTCTCTCTTTCTCTCTTTCTTTCTCTCTCTCTCTCTGTTTCTCTCTCTTCACCTCTCCTCCCCCACCTCTGGAGCCTGTAAAAGACAGTGTCTGTGTGAGATGTTTAATAACGCCTGTGTGCCTGTGACTCACTTAAGTATTTGTATTAAAGGCTGTCCGTCAGCTCTTATAAAGTCTCAGCGTGGTTGGGACAGTATAGAGTAAATTCCTGTTGGCTTTAATAGTCTGAACACCATGTCTTTGGAAATAGAACAGAAAAGAGAGCTGACTGCATCAGCGATGCAAAATGCTTTGAAAGAACCTTACATGAATGATATCCCTCTGCAGTGCCCAGTCTGCAGGGCCTCATGGTTCCTGTGGTCTTCTGCAGGCTAGAGTGCTGCATGAGAGAAGAGAAGAGAGATAGGGGGAAAAAGAAACTGATACTGTATTTGCATGCTGCTACCCAGGCTCATGTTTCTGTTCTGTGAACTGTTGTGAAAGTTTGAGTAGTGTCGACCTCCCAGCTGGACAGTGCTACTAATAACCTCTAGAGGGCAGTGTTTGGCTATGAGCTTTTAGAAACAGCAGAAATGCAGGATATTCCCTCATACTCCTTCATAATTTTTCAGAAGGAATATAAGGGAATATCCTGTCAGTTTATTATGCAAATGTTGACTACCTTATTTATGTATTCAAATGATAATTCTCTGATACTGTGACATTCTCAGACATTCTCGGTTTGTTTTGTCTTTCAGTTAGTAAAGGGTGCCTCCTAGTGTTGAAAATGGAAAAGCACGACTGAGAGCTACTGTGTGGGGCCAGCAGTCTCCTTAGACTCATCACTACATAAGTTTAATGTTTTTTCTACACTTGACCTGACTTATAAATCTGGTCTGACAGGATGGAAGAACTATCATTCGTCCTCTATGGAGACATAGTCAGCTAGTCTGCAGTCTTCCACCTGATTATGGGAAGGTGAGTCAACCTATCTCTATAGGATATATTGTCACATAGGTCCATCATGAACAGCATGTTAGCAGTGTGATGTGTGCAGGTCGTATGGCATTTTGGAAACAGTCATTGTCCTTTGACAATTGTCCTTTGTTTTAAAGTCATTTTTAAATATACTTTGGGAAGTGGCAATGATTCATTTTAATATGCCCTGTCTAAGTAGTATGTCTAATGCCTGTTAATTTGAGTAAAGAGAAATGAAATGAAGAAAAGCTAAATGAATGAAAACAATGAGGAAAATGTATTCTGAGAGGAAACAAAACAAACCCCTCTTTGGAAGGGTAATATAATAACTATATGCGGATACCAGCGGATACCCCACACTCCACCCACCGCCTCTCACTGCACCTGTGCTGATCATCATGGCGATGGTGTTGAGTTGGCGGACAGCTGTGCTCCAGCACAGAAAAGCTGGCTCATGCCACAGTCCCTCCTCTTTACAGCTCTTTCAGAACATCGTTAAAATCTCATTCTGACCAATGAGTGAGTACCATTTTCACTAGACAAGAGAAGAATGCTGGTCTTATTACAGAACAAACAGGCTGTCTTCACATGCACAGGATTTGTGGTCCACACTCACATGCCCACACGCATGCATGCATGCTCTGTGATATATATACACACACACACACACACACACACGCACACAAACACACATTGATGTTCCACACACATACGCACACACACACACACACACACATGCATGTAGGCACTGTGAGCCACACACATACACGCACACATTGATGTTCCACACACATATACACACTGTATTAACACTGTCCTTGAACAAGATCTTTCCCTCTCTTTCCTCGCTCCCTCTCTCCCTCTCTCTTCCTCCACCCTTTCCTGTTATTTCATTCCATTCATCTGCTTGTGTGCGGCCGGCGTCTGTGCCTGTTGTGCTTAGAGAGCCACATTAGTGAGAAGAGAGATGAAGAGCAGATAGGAGCGCATGTGCAGCAGAAGCAGCTCATTAGGGGAGTGTTGATAGAGGGGCTCCCAATTACACGGTAAGCGAGGAGAGAAAGAGGAGAAAGAGAGACTGGAGAGATGGAAGGGAAGAGGGAGAGAATGATGAAGAGGAGAGGAGTGGAGAGAAATTTAGAGGAAGAGAGAGAGAGAGGAGGAGAAACTAAGGAGGAGTGGTGTGTTTTTTAGATGAAGCTGACACTAGGCTAGGGAACCAAGTGTTTCCCAGGCTCTCTGCTCCATTGTCTGTCTCTCTCTCTCTCTCTCTCTCTCTGAGTGTGTGTGTGTGTGTGCTTTCATGAGAGGAGGAGCTTCTCTGCACAACACCTAGGCTAGCAGCTAAACAGTGAGTTCCTTAGAGTATGTATGAGCATAAGCAACTACACAGACACTACTTAGTCTCATCTCTTTTTTTCTTTCTTTCTTTCTTTCTTTTTTTCTGTCTTTTTCTTTCTTTCTACAATCTAAAGACCTAGATTGTAGATTTTCCTTAGGATTCAGCCGGTGTATGTAGCCATGTAGTATGCAGTCTTGACATTAACCTCACAGAATGAAAGGACAGGAGAATGGGCATCAGAAGTATGATAATCTGCTCCATAGTTGAAATACCCTATTCAACCCTATACACTTTCCCATTCAGTCTGGAGAATGCCTAATAACAAATTAAATTGTTATTTGTTATACTCTAAAAGGCTGTTTATTTGTTTGGATAAAATTTCTCTGGTTTGGATTGGGGTTCCGTAGTGAGCTTCCTTGAAGAATCATTAGGTTACGTGCTATATATGATGTGTTTTTGCAGAGGTTGTTAAAACCTAGTGCAATCAATGACAACATTGTTAGCATCACTTGTGATGTCCCTAAATCCATTTTAAAGGTATTAGCACAATGTTTACATTACTTTTATTTGTCAAAATAAGCCGCAGATTATGTGTTACTGTGGAAACTGCATGCAGTAGTCAGTCAATACTCAGCACAACACTGGTAACTGTCCACGCTGTACACACCCACGACAAGCAGTCATACGTAAATTATTCATGTAAATATTTATGAAATGTACGGAATGGAAAATACCACAGTCAGTAACCCTCATCGCCGTACTGGACTCCTCTGTGTGTGAGAGAAGCCAGGCCTGGGAGAAATGGGGGCGTCTGACTGTGTGAGCGTGTGTGTGTGTGTGTGTGTGTGTGAGAGAGAGAGTGTGTGAGTGGGAGATAGAGCACATTACTATATGTGCGCACACATGCAATACTCTCATTGGTCACTAGATGGTGAGAGATCGCTACAACAGTAGCGGGCATCTGTTATCCCGCTTCGTATATGGAGGCTTAATACTGATTATTTACACAGAAACTTGTAGCAAAGCTAGTAAGTCATTTATTTAGAGGTACACAGTACCTCATTTATTTTCTTTGTCTTAAGGGCAGCTGGACCCTGGACACAGCTCAGGACAGGCCCATAGGCGGCCCAAATCTGGCGCGGAGTTGGTGTGCACAAGCATGAAGAAGAGCATTGCCAATGAACATCTGCTGGCAAGAGAGTGATGCAATACACAGCGATATACAAGGAATGAAAGAGGTGTGTGACACCACTGCTGTGAATGCCTTGGAGAATCGTAACTAACTGGCCTCTGCGCAGCCAGACACACTGGGTGGCTTCCCTGAGATTCGCCTGAGGGTGCAGCGCACTAAAAGATCCTGACAGCCTACTTCAAACATCACACACAAACATCCCATGACAAGCAGCCTACAAGAACTACAGGCTTGGAAACAGTGTTTCGTGTCATTTTTTGGTCTAGTCTCATTTGTCATCATAAAAGCTCATCTGAAAGTCCAGAGCCTCAGTAGCTTCTGCAAAGTCTCATATTAGTCAATGTAATGCTTCTGCTGATGGTGCTGCTGATCTGTTAGTGAAGTAAAGGAAGCTGGCGTTGTTCCAGAAGGTTCTGTTCACCAAGATTGGGTGAGACCAGAGGTGACCATTTATTTATTTATTACATTAGGGCTGCAGAAATGATGCAGATTACAGCAGTGTGTGGTGCAGGACAGAAGAGGCACCAAATCAGGTGTACTTAGGTGTGATGTCACACTCAGTTTTATTGTCACTGTGTCTGTTGTATTAACACCTACATTGTGACTTAATTACTACAGTATGACAGCCAGTGCATGCAGTGATGGGTTGAGGATTTCCAATGAATTCAGCCTCTGTGCTGCCATTTGCAGGATTGTATGCCCTTTCTATCTGGTTTGGATGTGTGTGTGTGTGTGTGCATGTGTCTGTGTGTGTGTATGTGTGTGTGTGTGTGTGTGTGTGTGTGTGTGTGTTACCTCTGGCAACAGCTCTGGTTTCTGTCAGTTCCTCATGCTGCTGACATGGTCTCATGTCAACACTCTTCCTGGAACTACCACCAGGACGCCCCAACACACACAAAGTCACACGCACACACACACTACAGTCAATGCAAGAACACCCCACACACTCACATACACATGCAAACAAATATATATATCTTTCTCTCACACACACAAACACACACACACACACACACACACACACACACACACACACACACAGGCTTGCATCCTCTCTCTTCTGTGTGAGTTTTTGGCTGGCCTACCTTGTGGATCTCGGCCCCAAATGCCAACTTATGACCCTCTCTCTCTCTCTCATTTTCTCCCTCTCTCTCTCTCTCTCTCTCTCTCTCTCTCTGTCTCTCTCCCCTCCCTCTCTCTCTTCATTCATGGCGATAATCTGGAAAATGTAAATTTCCTCTACAGACACGGCTAGATTTCTGATCAGCGCGTTAAACGTTCCCAGCTGTGTGTGTGGTGTGCTGAAGCCTGCGAGAGCTGACCGACCCCAGAGCAGTGGACTGCACTCACACTACAAGAGCTGACTGGTAGTGCATTGTGGCATGGTCGTGACTGATCTCAAATCAGTGGACTGCAGTTAGAGCAATGGACTGGGCACAGGCTCTGGCCCGCACCTGGCCCAGATTCAGCCACTGTCAGGCAGGAAAATGCCTGGAGGAGTAGTGACCTGATGAAGACAGAGAAGAAGGGAACGCTGGGAAAAAAGATAGAATGAAACAAGAAACAGGAGAAGAAAGAGAGTGAAACAGAGTAAATTAAAATAAGGGAGAGAGAGAAAGGGTGAAAGGAAAGAAAAATGAAAAGGAAAAGATGTAAAACATGTAAAAAAGTGTCAGAACTGAGTTGGAATCCACAGTTTTAAAATTCAGCTGATCTATAGTCGTGTTGCATGCTGTTAAAGACATATAGGTGCGGCTGATGTGACTAGAGTGTGAGATTCTGCAGACACATGCATTTTGTGATGCCCTGTCTGAACATGAAACAACAAGAATTTTTAAACATGGTGGACTTGGAGGCCTGGAAAAACAGGGTTAAGTGGGGCCAAGTGATCTAGGTACTACTGTCTCCTATTGACAGTCAGCCATTCACTTACACACACACACATACACACACTCGCGCATGTCTGTCTGTCTGGCAATCTGTCTGTGCACTCCATCCTTAGCAGTTCACCTATCCATCCAGAGACTCAATCCAAAATGGTGGCAGTGAGATGTGAGATGTGCTCCGCGTGCCAGAGCACTCAGAGGAGAACAGAGAGGACACCCAGAGAGACATAGAGAGGGACAGGCTCCAAGCCCCAGCCAACTATATGTGGAAGACTGCTGGCTAAAGGAGAGTGGCCTTAGTTAAGCAGAGAGAGAGAGAAACCTGGCAGAGATGAAGATGGAGGGACATAGAAAAAAACAGGAGGAGCCATTAAGGGACAGACTGTCAAAATATGAGAGAGCTTGATGCAGTGAGAGTCATGGCAGAAAAAGATATAGAGAAAAGTGTGTGTGTGTGTGTGTGTGTGTGTGTGTGTGTGTGTGTGTGTGTGTGTGTGTGTGTGTGTGTTTTCATCTGCGTCTTGATCAGGTTTCCAGTAATCGTTGCAAAAAAAACTACTGTATAATTTCATCATAACATACGGCTCTAGGCCAGCACTGTGTGTGTGTGTATGTGTGTGTGTGTGTGTGTCTGTATGAGGTTATGCTGCTGTGTATATGTGAGGAGGACTCAAGCCCAAATCTGTAGCTGACTTGGCCTCATCACTCTATAGAGACGGCACTAAATCCCATCAAATCATACTTATCCCAATGACTCACAATTGGCCAGTCCTGCTGCACCATAGCACTCAGACACATTCTATCCCCTCATCTAGGTTTGGAGAGGAGAGGAGGAAGAGAACAGCTGGGAGAGAAAGAGAGAGAAAGATAGAGAGAGGGTGATTCAGAAACAGGAATGGTAGAGGAGAAAGCGGTATATGGGAGCTACAGGAATTGGAATAAGTGAATTGAGATGAGAAAGATGAATGACAGGGAGACAACTGATGGAGGGATGGGAGGACAGAATTGGAAAGGAGACCAGTGACGGGGGGAGAGCGAAAGCAGCTGAGTGAAACACTGCAGTAGCATCTGGCAACTTCTGTAGGGCTCGCTCTTACACACACACATACACATACACACACAGAGACACACAGAAAGAACTACTACTGTCTACAACTTTCACTCATTCATTTCCAACCCAAAGCCAAAGCCTCAGGAACCATCAGCTCAAAGTGAAACTCTGGATGTTGTTTAAAATCTCAGTGTTTGTATGGCAACTCTCACAATGAGATTGCAGGGAGGCATATGAGCCAAGTGATGAGGGCCACGCTCAGAACTCTTACCCAGATGAGAGAGGAGACGTCTGCTCCAACCTGACATTTTTAAATGCTCGCTTTAAAACATTTACAACACAGAGGAGATGATTTACAGACAGATGGTTGGATGATGGGGAAATACTGAGCAATCAGGAGAATCTTAACAGAGTCCTCTGATGTCTCTCTTTTTTAGCATTCTGTCTATCCTTCCCTCATTCCTTCCTTTATCCATTTATGCATCTTTCTCTCTCTCTCTCTCTCTCTCTCTCTCTGTCTCTGTCTGTATCTGACCTCTTTAGCATACAAAGCTATGCATTTTTATGCAATGCTTTCCCATGGTGCAGTGCGATTGTTATCATTGTGTATTTTTGAGACACAAAGGCACTTCCTGCCATGGCCTGCTGGCAAGTTTCAGCTTGACATTCAAGGAGAGAGAGAGAGAGAAAGAAAGAAGAACGAATAAAAAAAGAAAGAAATGGAAAGAGAGAGGAGAGAGGAAGGAGAGATCACAAAAACAACAAATACTTTTAACATATGGCCCATGAATGGAGGTTTCCTCATAGACTTCCTCTTGCTCCCCCAGCGCAATCCGCCTCATCTCTATGTATGTGTGTGTGTGTGTGTGTGTGTGTGTGTGTGTGTGTGACACTCTGATGGGAATCAAAGCAGACACTGGGGTGAGGCTGCAGGGTCAGCATCTACAGCTCTTCTCTCCCAGTTCATTCACTTTAAAGCAGCGTCCAGGAGGATTACAGCCACACAGAACTCTATCTTCCTCTTCATCTCTTTCTCTCTCTCTACCCCTCTCTTTGTGTTTCTCTTCCCCTTCTCCTTTTCATTTTTTGCTTTCTTCAGAAAGACAGATGATGACATTTTTAGATGTCTCACTGCGGGCATGTTTCAGTGGCAGTGTTTGATTACTGTACTCTCTTTCTCTCTCTCTCTCTCTCTCTCTCTCTCTCTCTCTCTCTCTCTCTCTCTCTCTCTCTCGGGTATTGTGATGCTGGTTTGGGGGAATGTCCGTCTGTGTCTGAGGAGAGCCCTGTCATGTGGATGTTCTCTGCGGCTTGCCTCCCAGACCTCAACAATGCACACATATACTCTCTCTCTCCTCTCTCTGTCTTAAACACACACACACACACACACACACACACACACACACACACACACAGAGAGAGAGAGATGACATATCCTGCATATCATTAAAGAAATCATCAGTCATTCATAAAATATCACATCTTCAAGAAGTTAAACAGTCTTTAGTGCATAAATCCAAAGGCTTGAATGTGAATCATTTTTCTTCATCTTCTTTTCTTGATTAGCAAATTCATTTGTGTTGGTGTGTAGACAACAGAGTGCTATTTGCGTGTCATCATGTCATGCTGCCTCTGTGGCCACCATGACGTGTGTGTGTGTGTGTGTGTGTGTGTGTGTGTGTGTGTGTGCGCGCACGCATGCATGTCTCTAGCTTTAGGTCCAAGTCAGGGACTGGTACCCCTGGAATCTTAATGGTAGCTTTCATGTGGGTGGAACAGATCCTTCTGCCTGGTTAACTCTGCATAGCTGGAACAGACACACACACACACACACACACACACACAAACAAACACAAACACACGTATGTGCACAGCACATGTACATACACAGAAAGAAAGAAACATGTTTATAGATTCTGTGTGTAAAGAC
>JAIFZK010000012.1:16307500-16382500 GCA_027481765.1 Tenualosa thibaudeaui | reverse complement strand
CCCCCCCCACACACACATACACACCTCCCCTGAAGACCTCTACAGCTCCCTCTCTTTCTCTCTACTCTCTTTTTTCTCTTGTCCTCTGTCCTGCCTCCTCTGTCTTCATCTCTTCCTCCCTATGTGTGTGTGTGTGTGTGTGTATGAGTATGTTTGTAAGTGTGTCTGTTTGTCCTTTTCTCTTTATTTTGTACTTATGATAAACAATTCTGGACACTGGAATATGTAGAATACACTGGGCTCTGGCTGTGTCATGTCTAATAGAGAGATGTGTAATAAGATGGGGTCAGGAGCGAGGCGACTGTTTACAGGAGGGAGGAGAGGTGAAAGTTCACTGTTTGGACTGGCTCTTGTTACGCACAGATAATAGAGCTGATGAGGAGAGCACTCCCTCTCTCTCTCTCTCTCTTTCTCTCTGTCCCCTTCTTCTCACCCTCATCTTACTTTCTATCTCTCCTTTCCGTCTCACTCAATTCAGTCTCACTCATTCTCTCCCTCTCTCTCTCCCCTCCTCTCACGCTCCTCTGATTTCTTGACTGACTTCTTTCTATGCCTGGCTTTTATGTCTGCTTTCATAGTGATCTTTGTCACAGACACACACACACACACACGTACATAGCTACACAGAAATCTGTGCCTGGCTGTGTCCACTAGATGGCAGATATTAAGTATCTCAAGAGACTGAAGTTGAAAGATGTGAAATTTTAAATCTTGAATCTTCAACAGAACACTTAAATCTCTCTCTCTCTCTCTCTCTCTCTCTCTCTCTCTGTATACCTGGTGAGAGTGTGTGTTTGTGTGTGTGTGTGTGTGTGTGTGTGTGTGTGTGTGTGTGTCGCACCCAAAACATAGGTCCTGTATCATTAATCATAGAGGCAAGCTTCATAATAGAAACTCATCATGGCCAAATCTGCAGGCAAAGCATATATGCTAACATTACTGTGCAGTCCCCCCACTCATCCATGAACAGGTCATCCTAATCTCAATCCTGACACACAGGTTTCATGGCACATAGAATTAGACTAGACTGGATTGATAGGCTGTGACCATCCTTAGGCAGAAGTTGTAAAAGGGTTAATGGCAGCTCCATCACAATTCGGTTAAACCAATAAATGAATGCAGTGTTTTCTCTTGTAATCTTCTGGATGGCATCAATCTTATCCCTTGCCTGAGACCAATAATCTATCCGGTAACATAATCCAGAGACCCAGCTCACACAAACCCAAACACTAGTGCATAGACTTAGCACAAAGCCCTCTGCCACATCAGCCAATGTCTTAACTCAGTAAGGCTGCAGTGAAGCAGGTTTGGCACTTTCTCCCAGTATTCTTCGCTCTGAGCAATCCCACAGACAACGGGTGGGTTTTACTTTTATTCAGAAATGCAAGACAAGCTAAACCTCACCTGTACCCTAGTAGAAAGGCAAGATTTCCCCAGCCTTTAAGAGGTTGGATGCATAGCAGTACACAACAGTGATTGGACTCCACATGAACATGGATGAGGTCTATGAATTTAGAATCCACACAGACAGACAGGTAGGCAGCAGACAGACAAACTAGGGGTTGAGGAGGCTGGCGAGGAGGAGGAATGCTGACACATATCCATACTCATGGTGTACACACACAGACCTTCCATATAGACATTTTTGTGTATACAAACATTGTGTCATAAACATTCTACATTCTGTCGCCAGTGCACATTTTGGTTGCAGAAGGCCACCCTACCCACCCCACTGTAATATAAAATTGGTCAATTTCAGAAGGACTTATCAAGTAATCCTGTGTTTAATGATTTTGACACAATCTGTCAGGTCTATATTTAATATTCCTGGCTCACAATAATAATTATACAGACCGTCACAGAAAATAGCCTAATCCTGGTATATGTTTCCTACGGCGATCAGCTGACTTAGGTAACAGCACAGTGGGCTACCTGTGAAGAGCTGTGCTGCCTGGATGTAAAACCAGTAACAAGCTACGATTCAGTGTGAAAGTAGGCTAGTCGTGTAGCTGTAGTTGTGTTTAAGATGGGATGCTTAAGCTAGGGTGTCACTGTCAGGAGTTTTAGGGAAGGTAATGCTGCATTTGAATGGGGAAACCTGTGTCAATATCTGCAAAACCACTAACTTGATCATGGTGTGGAGATATTTTGTAGTATATGGCCAATACAGAATGACAAATACATATTCGTGTTCTACAAATGTGTTGGAGTTGTTTAAAAAGATCAAGAAACTCCTGGATTTAGAGGTCTATGAGTAACATTTCTTTCCGTAACCAGCATAAATATTTCAAGTTACTATGACGTCCTCTCAAAAAGGCCTATAGGCCAAATCCCACACTCAGACGGGATGCAGTGCACTCTCTCTCCCAGGCTTCTGTTATTCCTCCAACTGTCACCACAGCAACAGAGCTGGACTGTCTCAGGGTCAGGGTGGCTTGTGGTGAAAATAAACAAAATCCCCAGGAGCAAAGAGAGCAGCACACACACACACACACACACCTATATGAACACACACACACACACACCTATATGAACACACACAAACTCCTAACTATGCACAATCCTTTATTTCACAGTATATACACTATACACATACATACCTCATCACACATAGGCCTACTGTAAACAGTGTGTACAATCTGCCTTTATGATCCACTCTGCCCATAGCGCGTTAGCCATACATTTAAATCAGTCCAGTGATTGTAAAGCTTATTCTGTATATACTTCATCACATATAAGAGACAATATTTAGGTAGCCACGTCTAGTATTATATTTACATAAATTAGGATTGTGGTTGTGTTTAATCTGCTTATATAGCCATCCAATTCCAGTAAATTACATACATTTATGATAGACTACAATTTTATGTGAGGAACATTAGTATTTTTTGCACCGTAGCTACTGAAATAAATTATTAGAAGTTATTTAAAGTTTTAGAATTATATAAAGCACGCTCATAACTCTACACTGTGAGGTCACTTGTACATAAAGGTAGGTTGCAGTAATGTTTTTTGAAGCCATGTTAATGCTGAATTAAGGTTTTATAAAGATTCTTAAACCAGGGTCTTGGAAGAATACTGTGACTTAAAGTTAATCTCTGCCTTAAATAGATGTCTATTTGAGGTGGTTGAGCCTGGAAATAAACTGTGAGGTCTCCACTGAGATCCCTTTCCTGCTGTGGTGGGCCTATTCAGGTGTGTGTGTGTTTGTGTGTGAGTGCAGAGTGAGATGAAGACTGGCTAAGAAAGGTGTGGTTGGGTGGAGGGCAATGATGATGGATGTCTGTAGGTTTTCTGTATGTATGTGAAAGTGCAAACTGGCATATGGTGTATATATGGGCTGTGTTCATGCATGTGTGTTCGTGTGTGTGTCTGTGTGTGTGTGTGTGTGTGTGTGTGTGTGTGTGTGTGTGTGTGTGTGTGTGTGTGTGTGTGTTTCTGTGTGTGTGTTTGTGAGAACTGGGAGTTAATATAGGGGGATGTGTATTGGTTCATTTCTGTGTGTTTTAGAGGTGTGTACACTGAACAGACCCCTGTGAGTTGACAATGCATACCTATGTTGGGCGTCCAATGTCTAATCAGAGTTGTACCCTCCAGGCTAATGTGTGTGTGTGTGTGTGTGTGTGTGTGTGTGTGTGTGTATCTAATTGAGGAAAAGTATGTGAGTATGTGATGTACAAATGTATGTTGTTATGGATATGTTTATACATCTGAGATATGCTGGGGAGAAGAATTAGAATGAGTTTGTGTGTGTGTGTGTGTGTGTGTAAGAGAGAAAGAAAGAGAGAGAGAGCCCTCAGGCTGGGTGTCACCTTGCTTTAGCTGAACAGAAAGCAGACTGGACTGGTACAGGATCTGGAACCAGTGTCTGTGATGCCTGCCGTTCTGGATAGTGTCCTCATTTCTAAAATCAGTGTGTGTGTGTGTGTGTGTGTGTGTGTGTGAGAGAGAGAGAGAGAGAGTTCTGTTACTATTCTGTTCTGTTACTGATGCTGTTCTATAGTATCTAGTATCGGTATCACTTTCTTCAAACCCAATTCATAAAACATTATGAATGTATTTATAATGCTTCATAATGAATGACATTAGTATATATATATATATAAGGAATATAAGGAATTATAATACACGCCTTGAAAACTTGAAGCCTTATAAGCCTCTTTGGCCTTTTGATACTAGGGAAACACACCTTACTTATTGATACTTTTGATACTAGGGAAACACACCTTACTTATTGATACTTTTGATACTAGGGAAACACACCTTACTTATTGTCTGTAATGGTGCTTTAATGATTTTTTTGTGTAATTATGTGTTCTTCTCACTTTACTTAGGGTATGCACTGGGTGCTTAGGGTATGCACTGGGTGCTTCTAAGTCTTCATTATTTGGCATGAGGAAAAGGGCATATTGAAGGACAATTAACAAATTGAAGCTTTATAATGCTCTGCTCACTGATTAGTTTAAATCAGCTCACAATTCTTTCAAGTTACCCCACAGTGTGATTAACATTTCAATGATAAATTACATTTTATAGATTTCAGACTTCGGCTTTAAGGTTGAACTGAGTGCAGCAGAAGACAGAAGGTAAATGTGTGACTGAACAAATTGATATCACTTGAACAGTGTTTGAATTTATACAATAAAGTGATAGTTTATGGCTCTGTGTGTGTATCAAGATGCTTCCAGTATCATCAGACATTGCTACTGATATTGTTACAACTGTAGTTTCCCAGTGTGTAAATGTAATGTAGCAACATGGTGTGAAAACAGTGTCTGACAATATTTTAATTTATTATTAACTATTACCTATTAGCCATTAACTATGTTGTAAGATGTGACTGAAATATAGTGCAGGACTAACTGTCAGTTTCTATGTATGGTTTAAGACACCATTTACAACAAATGTATGATCAAACTTATGCTCACATGAGCAACTGACTGCTATATTCTTAACTAGGCTGGAACTCTTAACTGTCTGATCAGAATCTTTTATAGCATGGATATGCATCAAGAAAGAAAGAAAGAAAGAAAGAAAGAAAGTGGAAGATACAGAGTCCTAAATGTCAGATTTCAGAAAGTAAATTCTACGAATTAGATTTTTGTTTTTACTTGATTTTTGACTTTTACACTCCAGCCGGACTTTAACAACTGGCTTTCTGTTCTAGGGAAGAGAAGTGATGGAGGAGTGGAGGAAAACAACAGAGTAGATGAAAAGTGAGGACCAGGAGGAGTGGAGAGTTCAGAAGGGGCCTCTGGATCTGATTAGTGGAGTCCGCTGAGCCAGTAAAGATGTCACTTCCCATGTCCCACCATTTCCACTTAAAACTGAGGACGACTCGTAAAACTGCCCTGCTGTATGAGACACATAACAAAAGCCATCATCGAATCATCAAATCAGCATTATTTATGTGTTCTTAAACAGTTACAGGGAGCTAGTTGCTCAGAAAGTGCACATTGGAGTGACGTTTACAAGTGCTCTCGAGTGCAGCATCTTCTTTTCCCAGGCAAAGATTTGGCCTTTGTCTTCATTCGAGGTTTGCCTTCATGCAGTTCAACAGACACCCACTAGAGGAAATACAGCACCCACAGCGAGGCTTATGGCATTTGTGTGTGTGTGTGTGTGTGTGTGTGTGGTGTGGACAGCTGCTGCCTGTTTAGTGTGTGATTTATATATCAATGTTACATATTGGGTCTGCTAGGGAGCTGTCCCTGCCCTGTTGGCTGTGCTTGTCCCACAGACACATAAATCTCTTCATTTTGCCCTTTCTTACATACTCTCTCTCTCTTTCTCTCTCTCTCTCTCCAAAGTTCCAAAATACCAGGATACAAGCAAGTTATTTTGATGGATTTATTTCCCTTGAAACAGGAAAGATGGGTCTTAAATGACCTTATATCTTTGACCTAAACATAGATTGATAAATATCTGTGATCAGTATTTGAACTGAGTAAGTTTGATTAACTATAACTTGATTTTTACTTGACTTTTCTGTTAGCTACAAATGGGCGTAGATGTGGAATAGATGTCTTTGGCCAAGTACAAGTTTTGGAATGACAGCCGTAATCTTGACCTATATGAAAGATCTCCTTTGTGAATTGTGTTGCCTGTTCTGAAAGGCAATATTAGGAAACCTGTTTGGAACTATTAGGAAGTCTCCAGTGTCATTAATCAATTGCAGAAATATGCTTCAAGAGTACTTTCCATAGTTATAAGGTCCAGTTAATAAATCTAATTAAATCAAATCAAATTAATTTGAAGAGTCCTTATTCCAGTCAGATGCTCTCATGTTTGTTTTGGCCCAGTGACTTTGGCGAACTGGACACTTGCGCTTTGCATGCCTGCATCAGAGTTTGTGTGTGCTCATGTGTGTGTGTGTGTGTGTATGTGTGTGTGTGTTGGAGAGAGAGAGAGGGAGAGAGACAGCAAGAGAGAGAGAGTGTAAGCATGTGCAAACACACACACACATTTCTGTGCATATCTGTTTGTGTAGAAGGGGCTTGAGTGAGTACATTTCCACTAGTCACCTTCATCCAGCGTTTTCCAGATGAGACCCAGTCCCAGAAGAGGTTCCCAGGGAGAGCTGGCATGCGTCTCCCCCTGCTCTGTGCTAACTGGCCTGGGTGAATTTGGGGTGTGAGTCCCTGGCATGGAGCCCATCCAACCAGGGCTGCTCTCCACTCAGACATGTGCGTAATCTCTCTGGGTGTCATAACGCTGCACATGGACCCAACAATCAACTGGACACGTGAATGTGTATGTGTGTGTGTGTGTGTCTGGGTGTCAAAATGGTGCTCTAGGGCCCTGCCCTCCTCTGAACATGGGGAGGATGACATGCAGCAGATGGTCCTCAATGAGAATGGACTTGGAGATGTGTTCACACACAAAGTTCCAGCACACTCTAGACCATACCAGACATATGCTTTTATATTGATACACTGATATACACACACAAAGATTTTAGTTTTGTGAATGTGTGTGTGTGTGTGTGTGTGTATGTGTGTGTATCTGGGGGGGGTGGGGGGGGAGGGGTGGGGCATGTGGTTATCCAGGATGCCCCCAGCATGACCCCTTGGATCAAGACAGATTAACATGTGGTTTACCCAGAGCTCAGATCTGCACTAAGGGAGCCTGGCTACAGCTGTGGATGGACACATACACACACACACACACACCAAGTCTGAAGCAGCTGTACACACACACATAGACACACAGCCCAGAGCAGAGCACCCACTTCCTTCCTGCCCTCCACTTCCTGTCTTGGTGAAAAGGTCACTTCCTGTTTCCTGGGTCCTGCATCCCGTTGGTCTGCTGACGAAGCTCTAGGTCCACACACTCCACTCCTCTCCTCTTGTTTCCTCCTCACTCTGCTCACTGCACCTGGAGCCTTCTAGGATATGCCTGGAAGTGCTGACCCCAATGTGACCCCCAGAAACCCACATACAGTTAGGTGTCCTGTTTCACATGCATTTACTTGACATGATCGCATGATATATTTTTTTGCTTTCTATTTCTATTCTTCTTGAACCATTTTCTTCCTTGCCTTTTTCCACAAATTGAGCTGTCTTTACAAGTGTTATGAAGAGGTTGGCTTAATAGCTCTCTCTCTCTCTCTCTCTCTCTCTCTCTCTTCTTTGGCCTCTCTCTGTCTCTCTCAGTTGTAAATCCCAGTCTGGGTCATAGATCAACACTCATTTATCTTAGTGGGACTGGGCAAATATTTAGACATGAATCAGAGGTTGCTGAACCAGAGTGAACACAGAGGACATGGCATAGAAGAATTGGGCAATATAGACTATTAGGGCCACGCATGTGTGTGTGTGTGTGTGTGTGTGTGTGTGTGTGTGTGTGTGTGTGTGTGTGTGTGTGAGAGAGAGAGAGAGAGAGAGAGAGAGAGAGAGGGACAGAGAGAGAGAGAAAAAGATCGAGAGAAAGTGAGAGAGAGTTTCTATTGCCGTATATTGATATAAGTGTGTGCAAGCACATATGGATGTGCACACATGGATGTTTAAGTGTGTGTGTGTGTGTGTGCATATCTTTGCCTTGCGTTTGTGTGTAAGTATGTACTCACACTAAAAAGAGCATGTCCTTGTTCCCTGAGGTGAAGAACAATACCTTCTCAGATGTTCAGAAGAAAATGTGGAACTGCTTCCTGTTCTGGGCTACCACTGAGGTCACTTCCTGCATTGTCCTCTTTCCTGTATCATATTCATCACCAAAAAAGGTTCTGCTATATACTCTCCACTTCTCTGTCCATTTCAAGTAGTTACAACTCAAGCTTCTTATTTCATCTAAGAAATATGTTTTTTGATTTTTTCCTGAATTGGTGAATATGACTCTATAATTACTATGAATAATTGCTATGAAATGTTTTTCTCATACTGGTAGTGCTGTCTAAAGGTAACCTATACCAAAGAGTTCCCTTCGCCAACCAGACCCCTCATGACCCCTAATGTGTCCTCCACCCCTTCCTTTATAGTCTGGTCTGCTCAGAAGATGTCACTCTTCCAGATGTTTCCGTCATTGCTAATCCCAAAATCTGAGTAGCTCATGGGGAATTATACCTTAATGATTCCTGGAATTTTGTGTGTAGCCTATGCATGTATTGTGCATGTATTCCTCAACCTGTCTTTTGAAGAGGTTGTTTGAGGATCCTGTGAAACAGAAAATTACAGATGTCTTGCGTTCCACTTATTTGATCCTGTTGCGGATGCGTTCATCTGCTCTGTCCTGTGCTCGTCTTTGTTGTTGAAGCAGAAAACTGGTTTCAGTAAAGACTGACTGACAAAAGACATGGATCATGGATCATGACTGTGGCAGTATCTTTGTCTGTCCGTGACTCTTGATCATGTTGATACCAATGCATTTTGTAGACTATCATAAAGCAATTTTATAACACTGCAAAAGTTGAGCATTTTGCATACAGGCCTTTGAGATCCAGTAGTCTTTCAGCTCATGCTACTGTTTGCTACTGACTGTCATGGAAGTACTCAAACACTGCTCTGATCCTTGCAGTTCTGTGGTAGTCTGTGAGGTTCCACACTACTGTGTTCTATATGCCTCTATGGCAGTGCGGTTCTATACAGTTCTGCTCTGTTGTGTGCAGTCTGCAAAACAGATGCACACAGGAGGCCGGGTCCGAGCTTTGAACTCTTGAGAGCTGCGAAATCCTCCGCTGACTGTGTTCCGACCTCAGCTCACAGGATTGTTCCGCTCGGAGAGAAAACATGAAAAAGGTAATCCGCCCTAATCCTCTGAGAACCCGTGGAACGCCTCCAAGGAAAAATCACCCCAACCACCATCTGGTTGCCTAGCAACATCATGCCAATAACACCTCACCGCATTCTCAGTGATGTGGAGATGAGTCACAGAGCTGAACTTCAGAACTTGGAGCAAGCAAGACATTCAGAGGGAGAAAGAGAGGGAAATGTGTCTGGTGTGTGTGTGTGTGTGTGTGTGTGTGTGTGCAGTTGTGTGCAGGTTAGAGAGAATAAATGTCTCGAGGGAAACTCAAATCACCTCTCAGTATTTCCTATAGCCAGTGCAATTGTGTAGGTGTGATTTCCACCAGCACACACTAAAACACTAACCCCTTTCCCTGCACCTTGAAGTGCAAATAGCAAATGTAATGGACATAGACATCCAGAGAGCCACAAACATGTCTACATGTGCAAGCATTCACACCCACATATGAATTCAGCCAAAAATGCTCACATCATCCCAATGAATGCTGACACACACACACATACCTACACAGCCAGAAACACCCATCTTTGGAAACATTGCTGGTCAAATTGACATTCACATTGTGTGTGTGTGTGTGTGTGTGTGTGTGTGTTTATTCCCTCTGTAGCCGGTGGAGAGTGTGTATCAAACTCTCCCACGTCTCAGTAATGTGTGTGTGTCAGCATATCTGCTCTCTCAGTGTCTGTGCTCCATATGTGAACTCCATTGAGTGGATTAGAGGACCTCGGCTCTACTCTGCTCTCTGCTCTCTGTGTGTGTTCAGCCACACTGTTGGCACACAGGCCAGGAACGTACACAGGACCAGGGCACTGAAGGAATGCTCATGTTGTGTGTAGGAAGGATAGATGTGTGTGTGTGAGAGAGAAAGAGTGTGCTTTGTACTTGTGGGTGTACTAAAGGAATGCTTGTGTTATGGATGTATAGACATGTGTGTGTGTGTGTGTGTGTATGCGTGTGTGAGTGATGGGGGTCAGGCGGTGGTGGAGTGCAGTTATATAGGTTGTGTGCATGTGTGTGTATTTATCTATCTATCTAAACATGTGTGTGTGTTCATTCTTGTGCTTGTGTGTGCACTAATAGGGAATTTCACAGTCCCGGCTGGAGGGCTTTGCCTCTGAATGGACCCTGTTGTGTGAACAGCTTCCTTTTCTTCTCTCCTCCCGGGACCCGGGGCATGGTGGGGACCCAGCTTCCACAAGGAGGTGACATCATCATCATCCTCCTCCTCATCATCCCAGCTGGCCTGCAGGGAGGTCTGACCTGCTCTCTTAGAGGTCCTCTTTTAATTAGTCAGGGCCCCAGTCACCGGAAGGAGGTCTCATCTCTCTGTGGCTTCTATTTTATTAAGTAAGGGGCTCAGTCTTGGCAGACAAAGAACCACACACTCTTATAGAAGGATCTAGAATAGACCCAGAGGCCTAAGGTGTCCGTATCCAGACTTCCTACACATTAACTGGTCAGGGTGAGTTGTTTATAATACAAAGCTCATGTATATGACTTTCAGTCTGCACCAGCATGCATTCTGATTCAGTGTATGCTGGTGGATAAAAATGTATTTGCTGTCTTAGATGCTGCAGCATTTGGCAGTGGTCCACACCCCTTCATAACCAGGCCTGATGCAGATTGCAGGTTGTAGGACAGACTGACATTTCCCTGCAGTAATTACACGTGGTTTGGGACCTTAATAAGGCCTAATTAAATGTTGATACTCCTAATAAGACTAAATTGGTGGGTACCCTCTTTTAATTAGCACCAATTAGCGCAGACAGAAAAAAGATCGCTCAAAAGCAAAAACAATATTTACACTCACTCATTATAAAATATCTGACTGTTGACATCGTGCTGTAGGCATTTTTTTTAATGGGTTGCCGTAGAGTGCAGTAATTTTCCTCTCGTGGAGTCCATCAAGGCATGCAGTGAAGCAGTGGATGGAGCTGAGCTGTTTTCTTTGGCTGTGGTGTGGTGTGGTGTGGTGTGGTGTGGTGTGTGACTGCCACATCAGCATCCCTGGGCTTCTCCTGTTGTCTGCTTCCCTTTTATGTTTCTCCTAAAGACCGTGGTGGTTTGGCGTCTGAAATCTTTTCCGGCTAGAGGGATGGTGGATTCTACCTGTTTCTGTTCTGCACGCGGTGTAGACTGGGCATGCACCCATCCATCACAAGAGCTTGAGCTTGGCCATGGAGTTGTCTGCACTTGAGCTCATTCTTGTCTCATTACCAGTGGAGTGTGCAGTGTTGATTCTGCACATTGTGTATTTGTGTGTGTGGTGTGTGTGTGTGTGTGTGTGTGTGTGTGTGTGTGTGTGAAACCAGATGATGAATGAGTGTCTAAATCTGTGCTGGAATTGTTTGTTCCTCAAAGGAATGCCATTCTGGTAAAGCCCAGAGTGTATTCAGAGAGCACCTAGTCAATGTGCAGATCAGTATAAGGTGTAAGGACATGAGGGGAGTTGTTTACCAGATACTCTCCACCTGATTTCAGAATAAAACCACTTTCTTTACACAGGAAATAAACACTTTGCCTTACCCACTAGCTTTATAAACACACACTGAAAAACAGCTTAGAGGGTGTGTTTGCACAATTGCACACCTTAGTCAGCAGGTATTTCTCTGGAGCCGCCATAGCTTTCATTGCCAGGGACATTTCAAGGAGAAATCCAGCGTAAATCAGTCAGTAGCCCTGTTGTCCAAGGTCTCTGAATACTGTCTGTAGGACAAAGAAACAGAAAATTTGATGCAACATAGACCCAGATAACCCAGATAGCAAAAATCAGTTGAATCAACATTTAAATATAGTTTGGCAGAAACATTTAAAATATGTTGAAGCCAGACATTGAAATGATATTGAAAGTGTCCCCAATCAGTTGTCCACACCTCGTGTCTCCCATAGAGCAGTCACCCAAAGCAGTGCAACCCCCCACCCTTGCGCGTGCACCCCACCTCACCTGTATAACAACATAAATTCAACATTGATCTAATGTTTACCATACAACCATTATACCATGTTGATTTCATTTTCAACTTTTATTTCTTTCAGTGGTTGATCCACCATCACTTATCAACCATAACTATAAATCAACCATTTTGACCAAAACCCAACATTGATCATCACATCTTTTGCCATCTGGGAAGTTACTGTGGTGGATTCACTTAATGTTGGTTGCCGGTTCACTATTTGGTGTGTGCTGTATGAAATGTCTTACTGACAGCACTTGGTGACCTGGAACAACAGGACTATGGATTGATTCACACTGTATTTCTCCATGGAAAATGCTGATTAATTTGGTATTACAGTAAATTCAATGTGTCATAGGAGACCTCCTGGAAAGGGGGGGGGGTCATATATTTTTTTTGTATTTTGCATTTATGGGATCCATATGAACTTTGTCTTACAGATCAGAAGCTTTCTCTGAATGTGAAGGTCAGTTTACTATCTGAAAAACAGATTAAAATATAGAAAGCATTTATGAGTAACTCACCAACAGAGTCAAATGGAATTTAGTCCGACCACTGCATATCAAAGCATGGTCATGGAAAAGGAAATTGGGTGCCAAACAAAGTAAGTTTTATGCACACACAAACACACACACACACACACACTGTAAAATTTCCCTTTGATGTCGTTTTACAGTTGCAGCATTGAGCTGAATGTAACTCCTCTGCCAAGGGGGCTGGTCTTTCCATTTGAAACCCACAGTACTGTAAGGTCAGGCCTTCCTTCTTCCTTCATCATTTCTACTCTCAGGTTGATACTTTAGAGGACGCCAATGAATGGAAATATGGACTGGATACCTGGATTGATAATATGTGTGTGCCCTTTTTAGTGTCTAGCAAGCAGAGTATCTCACTATTGACTATTTCTGTGTGTGTGTGTGTGAGAGAGAGAGAGAGAGAGAGAGAGAGAGAGAGAGAGAGAGAGAGAATCACATGACAACAACATTTACAGTAAAGAGTAAAGGAGCAAGGTGTCAGCTGCCCTGCTATCCTGAGGGTTATTGTAGATGACACGTGTCTGCAAAGGTAAGAAAAGATGACACTGAATGACACTATGATGTTCAGTCAAGTTTCCATGTATGCAATATTTTTTGACAACTATAAGAATGGTCAATTCAGCAATGTTTAACATGGACAATCAAAGTAATCAAACACATATCTAGTCATGTTAGTGTACACTTTCATCTGGAGACCTGAGTGGACGGCAAAATAAAGAGTTGAGCAGAAGTCTACAGGCCTCCTGCAGTGAGCAGTTTAGGGAGCCATAAATATCTATAGGCTGAAATCCATCTGGCTGCATGAATGCAGTACTGGCTGTGTGTGTGAGTGTGTGTGTGTGTGTGTGTGTGTCTGTGTGTGTGTGCGCGTGTGTGAGTGTGTGTGTGTGTCTGTGTGTGTGTGAGTGTGAGTGTGTGTGTGTGTGTGTGTGTGTGTGTGAGTGTGTGTGTGTGTGTGTGTGTGTGTGTGTGTGTGTGTGTGTGTGTGTGTGTGTGTGTGTGTGTGTGTGTGTGTGTGTGTGAGTGTGTGTGTGTGTGTGTGTGTGTGTGTGTGTGTGTGTGTGTGTGTGAGTGTGTGTGAGACTGATGTTTTTACCTTTATTCTTTTTTTTTGTTACCTTTTCCTCTTTTTTCTCTGTTTGACTGCGGGTAGGAGAGCCCCTGAAAGTTTTTCGAGTGACAGACGCAATGTGAATCCAAACAAGGTGGTAGAACATGGATGATCCAGCACATTCTTTGTATCTTTGTATCACATCTTTGTATTGCGCCTTGTCCAAACAACCTCCTCACCAAAGCACAAAAGTTTCAACTGAAAAGAAAACTTGGATGTGGAGAAGCAGGAGGCTCAGCTGCTGTCTGAACAGTAAGTTTAATGGAGAGGCCATCACTGCTTAATGTCTAGATGAGTCTATAGGCACAGCCATACCAGCCATGACAATGAGAAGGAAGGGGAAAATGTTATCCATAATATAGGTATGTAAAAAGTAATATGACTCACACAGTGTTGCTTGTGTTTTGTTTGTATGTTCCTGTGTGTGTGTGTGTGTGTGTGTGTGTGTGTGTGTGTGTGTGTATGTGTGTGTGAATTAGTATGACATTAGTAATAAAAACATTAGTGTCTGTGCGCTCTTTCTATGAATGTATTTTTCTGTAAGTGCATGATTGTCCTCACCAAGCTCTGTGTGACCTTTGACCTCATGACTGCCTTGACCTCATGACTCACATTCCGGTGATAAGAGGGGTTAGATAAGAGGGTCAGTCCTGCTGTGTAGGGGCGTGGGTTATGAGGAACTGTGTGTGTGTGTGTTTGTTTTGTCTGTGTTTGTGTGTATGCAAGATGTGGGTTTTGATTGTGTGTATATATCTGTGTGTGTATACATGTGGAAAGAACATGTTTGTGAAAGAGAGACTGTGTGTATGTGTGTTTGTGTGTGTGTGTTCATATGCAGTGTGACCGAGTCATGTGTGCTGGAGGCTCCCAGTGGGCTGAGAGGTTATCAGGTGTGTGTGTGGTTGCTGATTGAGTGGACACAGTGCTGTGTGTGTCGCTGCCTCTGGGACACATGTTAGGAGCTCAGGTTGGTGCCTGGACACAAACCCCAGAGCAGATACAAGCAGATAACACAACAAGATAAATGACCTCACAAGCACCGTGGAAACACAGAACACACACAACACAAACAACGCAAACAAACTCTCACTCTCAGAAATCAACCCTCAGTCTCTTTACCTTTCTCTCAAGCACACACACACACACACCACACACACACACACACACACACAAAGTCCAGTCAAATACTCCTGCAGTTTCTTTCACACTCAAGCATAGATTCACACACACACACACACGCACACACACACACACACACACACACACAGATACAGTACACTTAATCTTTCTGATTTAGCAAATGAAAACATGTACTGTACGCAAGCAAAAATCTAACCATCCCAATCACCCACCAAAACAATCATGCATGCTTGCACTGTCCTTACTAAACACAAGCACACTCACATGCACACATGCTGATCCATGTTTGGCATTCAACATATTCACCTTTGCTATCTTCCCAGTATGCATTCAGTAAAAAACATACACTGACTACCAATCATCCATCCTAAAGAAAACTGGCTTGCCCCTACACACTCTTTAAGTCCCCCACCATCCTGAAAAACCAAGCTGGCTGAACGCCGCGGCATCCAGGGCCATTGTTCTCCTGTGTGATGGGGAGAGGAGGACTGCTGCCAGTGCTCTTACACTCCTTCATTTCTCAGAGGGATGGCTCATGTCGTAAAAAGATTAAAACATCACCATGATGGATGTTAGGATAAAAAAGGCAGGCTCATAAATCAGTCCTGTGTGTGTGTGTGTGTGGTGTGTGTGTCTGTGTTGGGCCTGGGCCGTTTGGACCGGCTCTGGGTGCACAGCAGGGAGAGAGGGAGAAAGTGATGGCTCAAATTTAGTAGAGAGGTGGAGAGATTCAACTCGTGTCCTGACTTGCACTCGTTTGTCTGAGGAGGAGACCAACAAACAACTCTGTGTGTGTGTGTGTGTGTGTGTGTGTGTGTGAGAGAGAGAGAGAGAGAGAGAGAAATGGGAATATATCTGAGTAAATGAGGGGAAAAGATGAGAAATAATAGATACTGTCGATTGATGAGGTGTTCATTTATGTTGTGTGGCTGGATTGTCATGATTCTGTATCTCTCCATCTCTCTTTCTATGTGTGTGTGAGAGAAAGAGAGAGAGAGTGTGTGTGTGTGTGTGTGTGTGCGTGTGTGTGTGTGTTAAAGAGAGGCCTGTTATGGGGTTTAGTGAACTGGCTCCTGCACCTCTTGGCTGCATACATTCCCTCTAAATCTGTACTGTAAAAAAACAGGATCAGCAATCTACTGACTTAATAGCTTAGATAGTTATTGTGTGTGTGTGAGAGAGAGTGAGAGAGAGAGAGAGAGAGAGAGAGAGAGAGAGAGAGAGAGAGCTCCTGTACTGCTCTGCAGGAGTCCCACAAGTTACCTTTTCCACTGAGCAGATTGTGGTGTCTGCATCAGTGAAACTGGCCCATGCCTAAGAAACCCTAAGAAACACTGTGCCTGTTTCAGGACGCAGACTACTTCTTTGCCTCAGTCCACTTCTGTTTCTTCTTAATATGTTCATAATCTCCAAACAATTTTTTTTACCCCCTCAAACAGATGTGTCACTTTCCTGTTGCACTGTCCAATCACACTGAATCCTGTGCTGCGCTCTCCAATCACACTGAATTCTGTACTGCACTCTCCAATCACACTGAGTCCTGTTGCACTCTCCAATCACACTGAGTCCTGTACTGCACTCTCCAATCACACTGAGTCCTGTACTGCACTCTCCAATCACACTGAGTCCTGTGCTGTGTTCTCTCGTGCTGATCGAGTCCCGCTGCACTCCAGCAGGAGAACAGGCCTCTGCTCACAGACTGTTATTCATCTCAGATCCATGTGTCAGGCCTCTGCTCACAGACTGTTATTCATCTCAGATCCATGTGTCAGCTTGCAAAGCTCTTGTGTGTGTGTGTGTGTGTGTGTGTGTGTGTGTGTGTGTGTGTGTGTGTGTGTGCGCGCACGTATGTGTGTGTACACAGCTGGATGTTTCTGACAACCAATAATTTCTCTTTCTTTGTATCTCCTCATTTTGACCTCCATTCTAGGCTTTCCACACCTCTTTCTCTTTCTGTCTCATTACTGTTCTGTTTATTTATCACTCTTCATTCGCCTCCCTCTTTCCCTCCTATTTTCACCCAAGCAGCTCTTTCTTCTATATTCTTTTCCCTCGTTCTTTTCCTCTCTCCTTCTCACTTTCACTCCCGTCTCTCTGGTATGCTGCTGGCACAGGCTTCGTTAGTAAAAAGTCGACCAAATTCCCAGCACCTCAAATTAAGTGTACTTCAGCTCTGCATACTGTAAGTGCACAAACATAACCACACACACACACACACACACACACACACACACACACACACACAGAAACACACACACGTACAGGCTCCAGATGTCCTCCAGAGAGTTGGCACACAGAGTTGGATAGATAACGTCTGATTAACTCAGATAACCTCACATTGGGTGGTATGTGCACGCTTGTGTTTGTGTGTGTGTGTGTGTGCGCGTGCATGCATGTGTGTGAGCGTATTTGTATGTATGTGTATGTGTGTGTGTTCATCTGTGACAGTGTGTTCATACATGTGTGGGACAATACCTTCATCAAGCGTGTGGGCTCTGTGTACAGTGGAGAGTTTGTAGTGTGGGTGGGCGGCACAATGCCACGGCCTGTGCTCACCACCTGGTCTGATTAGCATCTCATGTGTGTGTGTGTGTGTGTGTGTGTGTGTGTGTGTGTGTGTGTGCGTGTGGCTATAGCATGCCCTTATTGTCTGTTTGTGTGGGAGTAGTCTCCTATCATGGCCGCTGGTGCCCTCTGACTGGATCAGATAGGGACATGGGAGGACACACAGCAGCTCCTCCAAGGCCTCCTCTGAACACCTCTTCACACACACAAACCACTGGGCAGCCTCCTGCAACACTGCATTTGCATGTGTGTGTGTGTGTGAGAGAGAGAGAGAGAGTGTGTGTAAGAGAGGATCACAATATATACTGTAAGTGTACATGCACGTGTTTGTGTGTGTGTGTGAGGGGCTGTGCATGTGTGCGTGTGTGTGCACGCGTGTGTGTGACAGAGAGAAAGAGAGAGGGTGTGGTTGTGGCTGTAAGATTGAAACCAAAAGTTTTCCTCTGCTTTGGACACATGAAAGTCATCACAAGGCTCATTTACTAATCACTTCTATCAGATCAAGTGCAGGCTGTACACACTCCACACTACACTCCACACTCCACACCACACACACACACACTCACTTTTTCTTTCTCCCACCCTCCTTATAACTGTATATCTGCATGACCACTAAACTGCTGCCTTTCTCTGCCAAGCCCTCTGCGCTGTGGAGGAGGTGAGTGATTAGCAAATAGAGCTGCTTCTGTCAGTGGCTAAGACTGCTTTCTCTCTGTGCCGCCCCTGTTGGTCCACAGCATACTCATTACTTTTGTATTAGAAGTCCAGCAGAGTAATAGATCTTTGGCAGGAGAAGGGAGATCTAAGATTTGACTGTGGGACTGTGGCCTTTATTCAATTACCATTCCTCAGATTTAGTCAGTTGTAAACCTTGGTTATCCATGTTTGCAAATCCTGCATTGTCTCTAGTCTCTAGTTCCTCTTTTTCTTTCTTTTTTTCTTTCCTTTATTCTGTCTTTCTTTCTTTGTCATCTGTGTATGAATGCATATACACACGCACACACACGCACACACACACACATACACACACACACACACACTCTCACACACTCACACAAACAACAGTATGCATATGCACACATACTATGTCACACAAATTCACATGCCAACAAGCCTACTCTCTCTCTCTCCCTCTTTTCTCTCTGACACACACACACATGAAAAGAGAAATGCACTTAGACATACTCTCAGGCACACACACACACACACACACACACACACACGGAGGAGGGAGTCACAAGGCACTGTGAGTTTGCCAGCTGCCCCCTAGATGACCCCTGCATTTGTGAGAGGGTGTGAGAGTGAGTGAGTGAGAGAGAGAAACAGAAAGAGAGAGATGGGTGGGACGTGTGCCATCCCTCCTCCCCTCTTCTCCTCCCCCTCCTGCTCCCCCCATCTCCCTCCCTGCCTCGCGTCACGCCATCATTGGCACGCCGCTCGCCTGGCGCCTCATGGGCACAAGCCTCAGCGATGACTGAAGAGGGTGCCGCTGCCCACCCTCCACACTCCACCTTCCTCTGTTTCTCTCTATCGATCTATCTCTCCATCTCTCTATCAATATGGCTTTACATCAAAGTAGTAACAGTTGAAGTAATACATCAGACTGCTGTTTACATTTGTATAAACTAATGTCTTATTCTTTATCTATTCATCTTTCTGACCCCTCACTGTGTGTGAAATTACATTTTCTATCATATAAACCCCATAATAAAGTGCTACTTATAGTCAGTTCTATTTTTGCTCTGTCTTTCATGTGGTGTCTCTTGCTCAGTTTGCAGCAACTCTGATCTCTTGTTTAGATCATGGAAAGATTTGCTATCTCCCAGTAGTCCTAAAGACTGGCATATCTGGGCTGGACTGCAGCTGGTCTGTACAATCATTTCACAACTGTTAAATAATTACAAGCACGGCTTTGCACAGACTCCCTTGAGACTTTGGCCAGACGACTGTTAACCTCACCATTGGATGGGTCATGTCCAGAAGGCATGTTTAGATGTTCCAGGGTCGTTTTAGGTTGACAGTTTTATGAGTGTCACTACGATTCCAGTCATCTGCTTTTCCTGGCTGACTTGAATTAAATCCAGGATCTATTGAAAGGTTTGCACATTGGATTGCTAAACCATCTTGTCATCGATAAATATGTAGCCTTATGTAGCCTTCCAGTGGTCTCGATCGGCCTGCTTTGTGAATCTGAGAGGACTTGTCTGTGTTTGGCTGGTTAGTCACATACTCCTCCTGTGTCATCATGAGTGCCTGCATGTGTATCCTCTCTTGAACATCAGGAATTAGTTCTGATCTTTCTTTCCCCATCTTTTCACAATAGTAAATAGTTACATTCCTATCCCTCCCCTCCACACTCTCTCTCTCTCTCTCTCTTTTTCTCTCCCTCTCTGACCTTCTCTACATGCTCTTTTGCTGGTGTTTCTACTCATATCTCACTGCCTCTCTCCTTCTCTCTCCATCTCTCTTTTTCCTTCTTTTGTTTCCTCACCCCCCCCTCCCTCTTTCTCTCTCTCCCTCCCTCCTTCTGCACAGTGAGATGTCCACTCTATCAGCATTCCTTCCCCATTCCTCTCCCCATCCCTCTTGTGTCTGTTCTTCTTCTCTGGAAGCTCTGGCTCTGGGCCCTGCTCTGTCTCCTCAGCGGCTCCGGCCTGCCCTCCACCCCCATCCCCAGACTAAGTGACCTCTCACCGGCCCCTGGGCCCTCTCCAGCACCAGCACTGCCCCTGACTCAGGCTATTCCTCACATACACGCATGCATAAATACGCACACACACACGCACACACACTCTCACTGGAACACACAACCATAATAACACAGTCCGCTGGAACACAACCCAGGTAATGATATTGTCCAGCACTGCAGTACACTACCACAGAAGCCACAGGGATGCTTTCTTTCACCACCACTGAAAAAGACTGGTGCACGATGGCACTGTTTTAGTCCTGAGTTGCATTAAAGTTATCTACCTATGTATGAATATTTGGTAATATACACATTGTTTATATTTTTTGTGTGTGATGTGCTCTTTGACATGTGACATTTTTATATGATTAACATATTTCAGTGTTATACGTATTTGTGTGTGTGTGTGTGTCTGTCTGTCTGACTTTGCGCATAAAGTGTTTGTGGTGCATGCAGAGTGTCTTTCCTTGATTGCATTCCATGTTCCTGTGTGGTAATACATTTTTTGTGGGGATGCTTGTCTGTCTTTAAGCCTCTAATCCCCCTCCCTCGACGTGCTCTGGTGGACAGCATGCAGTGAGCAGACCCAATCCCATACACACTGGGGTCATGTGGGGACACAGGAGGGAGGCCTTCACCTCTGCTGTAGGGGCTGGAAATAGAACGTTGTGTAAATAGTCTCGGCCCAGGCTACGCTTGCAGCCTCTCCACAACCCTCAGGAACATCTGGGCAAGCGTTGCAACATCGTAATTACTGGTGGCCCAGCCGCTTCCCCGTCCATGCTCAAATTAAGACAGCACTGCACTACTTCTCACGGGCACTGGATATAAACTCAGAGACAGCATGACATTCATTCTCACCAGCTGCTCTGATGCAGCCCTACCAGTGCAAAATTGCAGAATTTAAATCTATTTTAAATCTAATTTAAATCAAATTTAAAACTAAAGTGTCAAGCTGGACTCAAGATAGGTATCCATGGTTACTGAATAACTTACTTAACACGTTTTCATGTAACCCCTTGCTACAGTCATTGTCTGACTGTTCACACTAATCTACATGCTGTAGTGATCAAACTCTTCTATAATCAATATGTTAACCAAAGTTAACTCTGTGATTATCAAACGTAAAGCTAACTACAGTTAGCATCTGTTGCTGTGGTGATGCACTAGCAAAGAGACCTGGAACGATTGTCTGGATTCCTGATAGAAAAGGCATGGCAACAATCAAATGTCTGAGATATAACAGGTCTGAAGACCACACAGACATGTTAAACATGGAGTTTTTATTGATGGTCAATGAATGCAGAGGCCTCTGACGGTTAATTAAACGTCAGACTTTTTCCTTGGGAGCTTCAAAATGCTAATTTGCTGCATACTAAAGTATGGTACCAGCTTGCCAACTCTATTTGGCAACTGTTTTTAATATTATAGTGTTAAATTTACCTTCCCTTAATGTTTTGGCTCACAAATGGTCTTAGCATTAAACTGTGAATGTTTATCAGTTCTTACTTTCTAGTCTTTTCTGTTAATACATTTTTCCCAGTTGCTTTCTAAATATTCCAATGTCAGTGTGCTGATATGAGGACAGGCATAATTATTATGTTGGATACCTCACAATATCTAAGGTATGTGTAAAATAGTGAGGAGATTGAACATTGAGATTTGGTGTCTGAGACATCCGCTCAGTGCACACTTGTTGTAGTGCATCTCCACAGACATGCCGGTAATAAGCATATCCAGTGTATCCGTTAACATGATAACACTGCCAAAACACACATGCACGCTCACACTTACACACACAAACACACACACACACACTGTATCCCTTGGGAACTGTCTGCTTGCTGTTGATCAGGCATAACATACATCTCTAACATCCGTCATGGTTGTCATTCAAGAGCTTAGTGTTGGGGAAGGAGAGAGACAGATGTGTGTGTGTTTGTGTGTGTGTGTGTGTGTGTGTGTGTGTGTGTGTGTGCATCATTAAGCCATGTGGAGATGCAGTTTGACTCTCTTTCTGGGGGTGCAGATAATTTGCTGTTAACACGCTGTCTTAACAAAAATATACTGGTACACACACACACCATAATCATTTGTAAGGCTTAACTGTTGCTGTATATAGATTTCACCCTCTTACCCGAACACGTAAACATATTGTAACTATTCCGGGAGGACTATCTTCTGTTGAGAACAGAGTATTGCCACTCAGTTAGCCAGACAAGATAGACCCAACATGCAAGAATCACATGCTCTCTCATTGGCAGATGGGAGGTCACCTGACCCTCCACTTGTCCTCCCACTGGTCAGGCAGATGGGTTTGGTCTTAGTGGTCTGCCTCAGCAGATAAAACCTGGTCGATTTAGTCATCCGGGAGCAGGTGTTGATTGGTTGAGGCGAGGCAGACACTGGTTGTGGTGCCCGCACTGGAGCAGGCTGGAGTTTGACTGATGACAAGAGAAACCCGACAAGAGGGGGCCCCTTTTAGGATGGCAGCATAGTAGAGGGAGAGTGGGATCTGGTCGGATCCAAAGAGGGGCCTGTTCCTGTTTTTATAGTCTTCCCAGAAACTCCCATGCTAAGTGCTAATCCAGACCATTAGCATATTCCTAGAAGAGAGGAGAAGAAAGGAGGACCAAAACAGATGGGGTGGGGGTGGAGGGTGGGGGGTAGTGGCTGTGTTTCAGAGTATACTTCCCTTCCTACAAGCACAAGTAGAAGACTCAGTATTTCACTTAAATTTTATTTCATTTGAGAAAGGTGATCTTTTTTGTGACTGCCACTGCACAGAATTCAAACTGTCTACTTTTCAAAGCTGTTATAGGGTCTCAGGAAGTCATCAAACAGTTAAGAAAATAGGTATAGGTAGATAGATAAGTAGAAACATAGAGGAATGAATGAAATATAGAAGAGATAGATTTGAGGGAGAGAAAGAAAGGGAATCTCTTGTGGAAGGGGTAGCATCTGCATTTTATTGGCCTGGGGGATTAGGGCCTTTTCCTCGGGTACAGCCTCAGGGTCTGGGAAGAGTGTGTGTGTGTGTGTGCTAATTCTTCGCAGAGGTTTAGATCTGCTAATCAGAGCCAGACAAACAGCTTAATGTTTGTCTGGCATTAAGCTGCTAAATGTCCCTACTAGATCCCTAACCTGAAAACAGGTTATGACATTACAAAGGTGCAGGGATTGGTGGTGATGAGAGGGGCCCAAAGTTAGCCTCATGCGTGGCGTGTACCTTTATTTTTGGATGAGAGACTGCACGCAATGGATGGGGACGGGGCTCGGATGGTGTGTGGGCTACAGCTGGAGGTACAAGAGTGTGTGAGACGACAAGCAGCAGCCCCAGACCAAGAGATCACTTACACACATAAACACACACACACACAAACTGGACAGCCGTGCAGTGTGTCTGTATATCCCCCCATCTAAGGCAAACAACATCATACTTTCAAGCATTTGTGGAGCCAGTATGAAAATTCATAATTACAATATGTAATATCCAGATATTTCTGTAGTGTGTATTGTCTGCAGGTCAGTTTGGAGTTCTAAATACTCTTCTAATCATGTCTCTCTTTCTCTCAGGGTTTTCCTTCTTCTTTTCATTCTTTGTCTCTCTTTCTATCCTGAACCTTCCCATGGTAGACGGCTGTTTATTTGACCATAGTCTCAGTCCCTGAACAGGAAACAGCAGGAAAAAAGTGTGTATACACAAACTTGGTCTGCGTGTTTGTGTGTGTGTGTGTGTGTGTGTGTGTGAGTGCCCTGAAGTCTGACAACCTCTCTCTTTGTCAAAGTTCCTTTAACACATAATGGAGACTGAGTTCTAGTAATGTTCTTCCCTTTGTCTCTCCCTCTGACACACACACACACACACACACACATACATACACACAGTTACACTCAGCTCCCCCACACATATAGTGCTGTTCAACAGATGCCTCAGTCATTCCACTGACCAGTTAGGGGTCAACAGGTCAGCGGGCAAAGGTCATGGTGCTTAATGTTTGGGGCAACCAGGCAAAAGGAGACAGAGGCCACACTCTCTCCGCCTTTCTCTCTCTCTCACTCACTCTTTGTTTCAAAACTCCCTCCCCCTCTTCTTCTCACTTCTCATATACTGCCTCTCACTTTCTCCAGCTTTCACCTCCCTTACTCTCCTTCTCTGCAACACACACACACACAGACACACACACACATACACACACACACACTGACTGACATGTTCTCTTTTTCATATACTGTCTCCCTAACACATCCCTGGCTCTGTTCAAGTCTTTCCGGCCCTTTTGTTTGTGTTGTATCAGTGCTGGAGTACTTTCAGATGTGATGCAGACTTTTATGGTGGTTTGTGTTTAAACAACATATCTCTCCATAATGGCGATATTTGTTCAAACAAGTCTTCTCTCTGCTTTCTTTTTGTCTGTGTTTGTGTGTGTGTGCCTGTGTGTATTTGTGTGACAGACTGTATGCATGTAGGTGTGTCTGTAGTGTAGTATGACTCATGACTTGTGGCTATGCATGTGTATTTAAGTGTAAAATAAATGTCTCTGAAAATAGGGTGAAGTTAGGGTGTATTTAATCCTCATAAGACATAAGACATATACATGTAGTTTGTTTCTGTAAACAGTAAGAAATCTAACTAAGACAGCACACAACACATTCATTTTTTTCACTTTAATTTTAATTTCAATATAAAAAATATGAATCTCATGATCAAGATTATATACAACATGTTCACATTCAAGATAGGAAACAATGTTTTTAATCATGTTTTATTTTCTCTTCCACATCATTTGTTTGTTCTTTCTCTCTTTTTTGTTTGCTTTCACTGAAAGCAGTGTCATTTCCTTGGGAAACAGGGAGAGTCACTGAGCCGGGTGACTTCCTGGTTAATCATTATTACCCATCAGGCCATGGGAATCAGCCCTCTCAGACAGGTGATCATCTGGAATGTTCAATGTACCAAACCAGTGAGCACTGAATTCAGTGGAAGCTTTGGCTGTTTCTCACTGCCGCCATGTTAACTTATAGGATTCTGGCAGACTAATGTAATGTATTCTGCTGGTTATCTTTGACTATCTTGTTATCTAGGGTGGTTCAGGTGTCTAAGTTTCAAAATTAATTTCCAGCATGATGAATTTCATTCTGAAGCTGATTTTTTTCTTTCCCAGTTTACTTGTTGTTAGTTACTAGTTGTATCTGCAGTTCCAAATGCAATGGGTTACTGGTTCTCCTATATAAATCAGACAGAGTTTACTATCAACTACGAGACACATTAAGGAGCCTACCATCTAATTATATGGCGAGGGAGGTTCTGGGCCTGTTAACCCTTTGAACCAAGCAGTAAAATGACCTCCTCCTGACCTGTCTACAACTCTGTCTCCTCCATGCTAAACACATTAACACACTGGACACAATGACTGAATTTAAGGAGTCATTTTTAGCTCCCACAGAAACACATTCTCTGTCTGAGGTGATGCTAGGCTCAGTCTGTGAATACCCTGTCCTTTCAATGTTAATTTTTCCTTAACAACAACAAATTACCTGGAAGGCTTGAAGTATACCTGTATTATGAGATTCATCGTAAGAGCCCTAACCTACTCAAATTTGATCAACGGACAACCACTTTTACAGACAACAAATAAACCAAAAACATACAATCTCCACCTTATTTCACACATTTTTTTTTTCAAATATTCACTTGTATGCCTGAACTTTGGAGTTCTTCGTGCTTCAGATTCTATAAGAAATTATTTGAATAAATACATTTTCAAAAATGTTTTGAAACAGTGTTTTTCTTAAAAAGCACTGCTAAAACAAAAGGAACCCTGTTTTTTATCTTAAAAAGTGCTGCTGAAAAATCACAGGACTTGGTCAGGAGGGGCGCAGGAATGGTAGGAAAGTGAGAAAGCAAAAAACAAAGAAAGAAAGATAGAAAAAAAGAGCTGATTCATAGAATCATTAGCTTTGTTTTGCTGTTAGCACCAAAATGACCTGAGAAATTTTGGATAGAATAGAGAGAATAGAGAGACAGAAACAGAGAGAGAGAGAGAGAGATGGTGACTTCCTCCGACATATAGCCTGAATCCTCCTCAAATTGCAAAATGTTTTGTCAGGGGGTGTGGAATGCAGGATCAACATATACACACACAGACACACACGCACACACATACACACAGATAAACACACAAACATGCATACACACATTCAAGCTTACGTCATTATCAAACCAATCCAAACAGATCCATAAATACACTCAACCTGTTATTGCCCAAGGCTTTAATGTGGGCACCTTGGCTCCAAATGGAGACCAAACGAGTGTCCTGCCCCCAGTCCGCTCCAACGGCTGCTCTGCTATGGCCTCATAGGCTTAGCCATGGAGCCCATAGTCCTGCTCCTCAGTCCTCACTCCATGTGGCTGAGTTCTCCCAGCATTCCCCTGAGGAGGAAGACAAGTGGGACGAGGTGTACCACGAGCCTCTTGTCTTGTCCCTGTCTTTTACCACCTCCTTGGGCTTCTCTCTCCATCTCTCTCTCTCTCTCTTTTGTTGTGTTTGTCGTTATGTTCTTGTTGGCTCCTTTCAGCTGCCCATCCTCACATAGGTGACCCGGCCTTTGCTGGGGTTTGTATGGCTGCTGCCCGTTTTGAACTGAACAAGCTGGTGACCTGCACAAGACAAAGCAAGAAAATTTGCCTTTTAGCCTTGGTGTGTTGTCTCTTTTCTATGTGTGTGTGTGTCTGTATATGTTTGTGTGTGTGTGTGTGTGTGTTTAACTGCATCATTGTCTGTCAATCTACATTCTTCATATCTTTGCTGTGTTTGTGTGTCTCTATGTGTGTTTGTGTGTGTGCGTTTGACTGCACCATTGTCTGTCAATCTACATATTTCATATCTTTGCTGTGTGTGTGTGTGTTCACTTTTCCTAAAAAGTATTTTATTTAAGAGCTGAATATCCAGTGGTTGTGCGTGTATGAGCAGGCCTGTGCCCCACTCCTTAAGCATGCTAAATGTCCTGCAAGAGGAGCAGAGGTAGGTGGGGGAGGCTTGGGGGAGGGATGTTTTCTTTTATTACACTTTAATTGCTTTATGATTGCTCTCATATTAATGCTCCTCTCATTCTGGCTCCAAGACTAAAGGAAAACAGTGAGCAGAGCCCTGTGCCAAGAGAGAGAAAGAGAGAGAGGAAGGGAGGGGAGGAATGTGAGAGTGGTCTGGGTCTAGACCAGCTTCAATAAAGATTAGCGATTGCCCTGTTGATGGGACTCTTTCAGACAGCACTTTAATGAAGTGTGTGCCTGTGTGTGTGTGTGTGTGTGCATGTGTGTGTGTGTGTGTGTGTGTATGAATGTGTATATGTGTGTGTGCTCATGCACATTTGACCAACTCTCTCCCTCTCTCTCTCTCGTGCAGTTCTACTCATAAAGTGTTGGCGCCTGTTTTAGATATAATTTTGTTGCAAAGTTTAGTTAGCCTTTCCTTTTATCCTCTTCTCTGCCTCATCATTATTGAATATGTTTGCTGCACAGAGAGTTCAAGTATTTATTTTCAATAGCATAGAATTACCACCCTGAATTATCTCTTTGTTTGATGACATCTAGCATTAGCCACTTATCCTCTCAGTGTATGACAATGCATTCCCTTGCTACGTGGTACGAGCTGCCAAAGACACATGCAAACAAAGAAAGTGAGTGTGTGAGAGCGAGGGGAAGACAGACAGAACGAGAGAGAAAGAGAGAAGAAATAAAGGTCAGCACTTTAATGAAGTGTGTGCCTGTGTGTGTGTGTGTGCATCTGTGTGTGTGTGTGTGTGTGTATGAATGTGTATATAATTATAATTAGATATAATTTTGTTGCAAAGTTTAGTTAGCCTTTCCTTTTATCCTCTTCCCTGCCTCATCATTATTGAATATGTTTGCTGCACAGAGAGTTCAAGTATTTATTTTCAATAGCATAGAATTACCACCCTGAATTATCTCTTTGTTTGATGACATCTAGCATTTGTAGTCATTTCCTGGCTGCTTGAGCTTACTTCTATTGTCAGCTGGTTGCTTGGCAACTTTCAACTCCACTCCTGATTGAATAAGAGGGTTCAGTTCCAAGGGCCGCAAATTATAGTGAGAATACAGTGACATGCATTGATTACATGATCAGCTGCAAGTTTACTTTCAGCGTAAAATGAAAAAGCATGGCGCATGCTTACTGCAGACTAGTGAAGTTGCTATATCTGTACTCTATAATGTGCATATATCTGTCCCTTGGAGTGTGTGTGTGTGTGTGTGTGTGTGTATGTGTGTGTGTGTGAGGGGGGCAAGGGAGAGAGAGTGATGAGAGACAAGCTCAGGGAAGAGATGGTCAACACAACCCAGCCTCTGTTTCATCAGGGAGATGTCTGTCAACACTGCGTTCTTCACCACTAAAGCACGCACACACACACACACACACACACACACACACACACACACACACACACACACACACACACACACACACACACATACACACACACACACAGAGACACACATGTGCAAGCTTCATGCACTTCATGCATGGCTCCACTCATACTTCCACATGCTGCATATGCTTCACTGCACACATAAGACAGCAGACCCCCCCGCCCCGCCCCCAGCCACACACACAGTCATAGTTCTGATGACATACAAACAAGATTCAACACCGACATGAAAACACAGTGACAGAGACAGAGTGATGAGCTCTCTCACCTGTCCATGTGCTCTGATTGGTCAAGATGAAGGCCTGGCACTGGGCGTGGCTTTCACAGATACCAATGGCCTCGCGGAGAGAGAAGACAGACAGCGTGCATCCGTCGTGCTGATAGGACGGCCAGCAGCGGTAGTTCTCCCCTGAGATGGAGGTCTCCGCCAGGCGCTTATACTCTATAGGACAGAAAGGCCAGAGAGAGAGAGTGAGTGTGTGATACCGCGTGACATATATGATGAAAAATAACTCTTGAATATAGAGATGGGGATTCCTGTCCAGTCTGAATGTGTGGCTGCATCGAAGCTCTGCTCATTCCCTTAGGCACATACACACACACACACACACACACACTTCTTCACACTACTGCACGACTGAAGCCACTTATCCTCTCAGTGTATGACAATGCATTCCCTTGCTACGTGGTACGAGCTGCCAAAGACACATGCAAACAAAGAAAGTGAGTGTGTGAGAGCGAGGGGAAGAGAGAGCAAGAGCGAAAGACAGACAGAACAAGAGAGAAAGAGAGAAGAAATAAAGGCAAATGAAGGAGACGTGAGGAGCTCCTAAGAAGGTCCTTAAGCAGAGGACCCTGGATTCATTCAAAGAGCGCTAAACTAACAATCCCCCTCCTCCTGCATTCAGGCACACAACCTCTCCCCTTTCACTGGCACTTGTCCCGGGGCCTCCCCCTTTCTCTCCCTCTTTCTGATGCTGTCACCACTCCGTCTGCCCCATCCTTACCCCTGAATGAGAGGGCCACCGGACCAGCACAGGCACAATGGCATTTGGCCCATAAAGGGCCCTGGAAACCACAATTGAGTTGTCAGCTAATCTTCTGTTAGCGACAGCTTACATGAAGGATCTCACAATGGATGTAAATTGTCAAACATTAATCACAGTCTTGTTATTTCTGTTCAAGGTTTTAATATACTGCTGGATTCAAATATCATTTTTCCACTCTGGAACTGACAAAGTGTGCACTGCGGATTAGTAATAAAATGAGATATTTGGAATTCCGTCAGTAGCAGTAGGATGACATTGCTCACTTAGGGCTGCAAAAGATGTTTCCAGAGGCTTTCGAACCACAAGACACAACACTCACACACACACACACACCCACACACACTTTGGCAGCGCAACTATATTCGCCATGGCGATTAAGTTAATGAAATTGAATGGCAAGCCTCAGGGTCAGCGTCTTGGCAGAGTCGTTTTTCAAAAAAACACAAGGACGGCATGACATCGAAAATAACCGAACAATGGACGAATCAAAAAGAAATGAGGGGTAACGTTAACAATGTCAAAAATGCCTGTCCCTGAGCCAGCGCTTGCATCAAACTATCTGCGCCCAGAGCCAAGTTTTAATGGTGGTACACTGCATCAAATCATCTGCCTATTGCCCCAATAAAGGCACAGAGGTCTGGTTCTCATCTTAAGCTGCCTGGGTTGACATTCTCCCCTGGTTTTGGAAGCCTAGCGCCTGCCTTCTGAATAACTCCTAAAAATGACTGATGGCCTTGCATATAAACATGGGCCCTGGTCGGGGAGGTTTCCACAGCAACAGCCAAGAAATGTTTCAATATAAACAGTTGCTATATAAATAGAAAAGAAAATACATTCAAATGCACGGCCTATAGGGCTGAACTGCATTTGTCAAGTCTGTCCTTATGAAGACATCTGAATAGGCATTCATTGGGGTGCTTAAATTATCACTGAGTGGTTTGTTCTTTCAAATATGCACAGAATGAACTTGTGAATACAATGTGTGCAATGTGTATGGCCCTAGTGATTTCACTACAACTTACGTACTGAAGCTGGCTCAACTTTCCCAAAGCCAGAATGAATGCAGAGCACTCAATTATGTTTTAAGTAGCTTTTGCTTCTTTGTACACAATTGCTAATTAGTGCATTTGGACAATGTGCTTCTTGTAATGTTGTTCCAAGATGTACAATTAGATTTAATTGGGTTCACTGTATGAAAAGCTCCTAAAAAAACAGTGACTGAATACTATTAGCAGGAATAACAACATGTACAAAATGAGGATGAATGGAGTCTTCCTGCTAAAACAGAATTCAGGCGGCCAGTGGAGGACGAGTGAGAGACAGAGAACAGAGAAATCTCAAACAAACAGGACCAGGTGCCTTAGCCATCCCAAGCTTCGGTATGTCTCCTTACAAAGCACTTCATCTACAATATTGCTACTAGCTGCCACTCATCCCTTGTGTGTGTGTGTGTGTGTGAGTGGGTGGATGTAAGTGTAAGGCGTGTGTGTTTGTGTGTGAGTGACTGGATGTAAGTGTAAGTGTAAGTGTGTGTGTGTGGGTGTGGTTGTGGGTGTGCATATGTGTGTGTGTGTGTGTGTGTGTGTGTGTGTGTGTGTGTGAGTGAGTGGATGTAAGTGTAAGTGTGTGTGTGTGGTTGTGGGTGTGTATGTGTGTGTGTGTGTGAGCCATCTCTAGCAGCTCGGCTGCTCAGCGCCTGCTTGGCAGTGAGGATGCCACTGGGGACCGGGATCTTTCTCATGCTAATCTAGAGGGTTTGATGCGTGCCGCTGCGAGTGCCACTGATTGCTGGGGCAGCGGGCCCAGTGTGGCGGTCAACCACACGTACTTGAGAATCAGCAAATTGTTTGCTTTGCTCTGGGGAGCTCCAATCAAGGCTCTGCCTGCGTATGCAGATAAGATACTTTGAAAAAGAGAGTTTGGAGGGATGGGTGGAGCAGGGTAGAGTGCAGCAATGTGGAATATATAGTGGTGTGTGTGTGTGTGTGTGTGAGGGACAGAGAGAGAGAAAAAGAAAGAGAACCATAAAACGTATACATTCATGTGCTATTGAACATGGCATGAGTGGGTGTTTACAATATGTATAATGTAAGAAAGCTTAACATAGTTTTTGAATGTGTCACTAGTCTTTCTCCTGCCATAACAAAGCCCTTGATATAGTGCTATGTTCTGGGCTTGTAGACTGGGGTGCCTGTGTTGGTTCAGACGGAACAGGAAAACAAAGTGTCTGTGACTGAGTGTGCCTGAGGAGGAGCTGGCAGCTGAGAGAGCCATCTCGTTCAGCTTCACAGAATGGTGACAATGGGCCTGATGACGCGGGTGGGGAGAGTAAGGGGGAATTCGCAACAGAGAACACACACACACACACACAGACACACACACACACACAGACACACACACACACACACACACACACACACACACACACACACACACAGACACACACACACACAGACACACACACACACATCCGTTGCGCCACAAGCCTCACTACCAGTGGAGCATGAATGGCTGAGCACCTCCTTCCCATCCTCTCTGCACACACACAAACACACAGACACACACCAAATATATCACTCCTTGGGACAGAGGACAGTGGAGGACCTAGCACCAGTAGGCTAAATTACAGCAGCTATTATGCTTTACAACAGTAATTACATTTTTATGAGGTGCACACTTTTGTGGACTGCTCACCTAAAACAGGCCTACTCAACTGGAATGGCTTTGTAGGGTCTGAAGTGAGGAGACACAGAGAGGAAGGCATACAGATCATGAGTGTGAAAGACAGAAGGAAAGAAAGAGACAGAGAGAGATGGTGTTAGATGAAAAAGAGAAAGAGAGAAAGTAAAGGCTAGCTGGAAGAGCTCACAGATTATTTTATTGACTCTGAACAACATGATGTGAACATAGGCTACATTCCACATGAAAAATATTCATAGGCCTAATGGGCCTATTTCACAGCAGCCATTTTTCCAAGAAGTGGCAAGGTTAGCGCAGGTGTTATTAATGACATCTAATAAGGAACTGATTCTGCTACACTAAATCAGAATCTTACTGCCTGTCATTAATAATACCTGCGCTTACCCTGCCTCTTCTTGGAAGAATGGTTTCTGTGAAATGGGCCCATCATGAACACAGGCTAAAGTGTCCATGTTGGTAGTCCAGGGAAATACACAAATGTTGCTAGCTCTGTCCACAAATGTTCATGTGGTAAACAATAACACAAAGCACTGAGGAGATGCCACAAACACAGTTCACTCAGTTATTAATGCTAACACTGCCCACTTGTGCTAGTAAGGCTAACTCAAACAAAGACCACACAGTTAGTGCTGTTAACACCAATTCAAGTGCACATTCCATAGGAGAAAGCAAGTTGGCTAAATCTGCTAATGGAGGCCACTTGAGCTAATGCCGCTAATGCAGCTAACCCAAACACAGCTCAGAGAATAGCCTTCTCTGGCCCGGATCTGACCCTTGCCTGCTGATGATTTCGTGAATCAACTGCTATCTGTGTGTAAGCACTTGCCCTAATGCAGCAAACTGTGACCACTCAAGCTAGTGCAAGTTACACAAACACAGAGCACTCAGTCAGTAGCCTACCAGCCGCACAAAAACCCTCAGCCTAGCACTGATAACAGAAAGCACTCCGCTAATGACGCTAACATAAACAAAGACCACTCAGCTAATTACATGACCTCCACAGCAACCTCCTCAGATCAGGCCCTGAGAGCAACTCAGAGTCACATCAGGATGGACCTGGTTATCATCTGGACCTGATTCACATCTGTCTCTGTCCTAATGTCTCATGCTATCAGGACCTCCAGTAATCTCTGCCTATGTGTACCTCTAATATGAGAACATTTAAAGCTTAACATAATATTCCAAATCAGAAAATGACACAAAATCATCCCTCATATCGAATGTTAAACTAGCTAAACACTATATAATCATATAATAATGTTTTTAGTTGACATAATAAGTAGTTAGACTTGTATAATATGTATACAAGCTCAGTTTTGCTGAGAGAGGTGGAAAGGAAAGAGTCAACCATTCACAGACATGAGTCTTTCAGGTGCCCAGTCTCTCTGACTGTGGCCCAGGTCTGGTGCACATTTGGCAACCCAGGACTCAATGTGTACCAGAGCAAATACAGTGCAGAGGCTGGAGCCCCACACATCTGTCAGTGAGCATCTGTGTCTGCTGCTACAGACTAGCACTGGAGCAGAGCGAGGGATAAAGAGAGCCAGGCATGGAGAGAAAGAATACTACAGAGGAAAAGAGGGTAGAGAAGGAGGGAGAGAGAAAGTCAGACAAAGACAGAATGAATGGCAAAATGAGGTAAAATCTGAACCAGCAACAGAATATTCAAAGGAAGACAACAGTATTTTGTAACTCGGGAAGACAAAAAAAACAAGAAAGAACGACAAGAGGAGAATGACACAACTCAGTAGCTGAGATATTGCTGAGAGACTTAGAGTGAAGGAACACTTTTCTCTCTCTCACTTACTGTCTTGCACCAAATAAGGGATTGCTATCGCCATCAATGTCCAGACAGGCACACCACACACACACACACACACACACACACAAACACACGCGCACACACATACACATGCGCACACGCAAACCGCCCCCTCCCTTGGTTATATAAATTATAATCAGTTTAATCCCATTTCATTTGTCCTGTGCTCCTCCCCTTCCTCCCCCCACCTCTCTCTCTCTCGCTCTCTCTCAAACACACATACATGCACACACACACACACACACACGACACACAGTTATACTTTTGGGCCATATACGGCCATAATTCCTGCTCCATCGTTGCATAGGTCAGACCATCTGAACTGCATACAATCCAGTGCTGATAACAGCAGTCTGGGGGATGTCAAGTGTGTGTGTGTGTGTGTTCATGTGTGTATATTTGATAGCTGATGTAAGGCAAAAGGCTTGAATGTGAGTAGAATGCCATTCCATCTCTAATCACTTTATAATGTTATTGAAACACTGTGTGTGAGAGTGTGTGTGTGTGGGGAGGGGGGGGGGCAGCAGGGGGATGGGGGTGGTGGTCATTCATCAGAGGTGCATTCATCAGAGGTGCATTGGTGCATGGGAAAAGAGGGGGGCTCCTTACATAACCCAGCCGAGGAGCCAGAGGGCTGAGACAACAGCTAGTAGGGGCCAGTGTGGACTAGGGAAGGGGGTGTGACGCCTGGTTGGCAGGGGAGGTTGGGGGTGGGAGGTAGTGGGTATGAAGCTGTCCTCTGACTGGGCCTCACTCCAATGTTAGTATTCAATCATGTTCATGAATGTCAAATAGCAAATCCTTATCAGCACCTCTCCTTTTAAAGGTGGTTTGTTCAGTTGTTAAGTTGCCCTTTACAACTGTGTATTTCATTTTCTGAGTTCACCTTAGAGCAGAAATCTTATGAAATTGTGTCTGTTGTCCTGTTGTTGCCCTGAATGTAATTTGCTATACACTAGTTTTGGACAAAAGCTCTTTGATGCCTCTTTAATGTACTCACCAGATGTGTGTGTCACTGAAGTATTCTGCAGGTAAAGTCCATTTTTGTAGAGATGAAGCACCTTCTCTAGATGAACCTGAGTCTCATCTATACCCCACGCCAGTTCCCCTGAGACAAAAATAATACACACACAATTTTACTTAATGTACACACACACAAACACACACAGACATACACATTTCATATGCACCGAAAAGAACAAAGCACACAGTACACATACCCATATATACAACTATCAACTATTAAATGCAAATGAACTGATTACTAAATAGACTATTTGAGTAGGGGAATAGCTGAATGAAGATTGTTTCAGCAGACTATGTGGCTAGTATCTCACTGGCTAAACTGGTTGATTGAATTTCAACAGAGAGTTCCACATGGAACAAAAGTCTATCTTCAAGCACACTGCAGCGTAAGAGACAGACGGACCACCCTCAAACTAGCCAAAGGAGCCAGATCAGTAAAGTAAGGAAGAGATGGGCAAATCAACATCTGTAGCACAGATTGCCAGAGACATAACACAGCCACGCCTGGATGACAGACAATGTCTGAGGCAGCCACATCAGCAGTAGCTAATCAACAATGAGCTCGCATGGAGAGCTTGATTCTGATAGGACAAGCTGTGAATTAAATGGTAAATGGTAAATGGACTGCATTTATATAGCGCTTTTCTACTCCTACGAGTACTCAAAGCACTTTACAGAGTATGCCTCACATTCACCCATTCACACACATGCATTCACACACCGGTGGTGGAGGCTGCCATGCAAGGTGCCAACTGCCTTGAACTGTGAAGCTCCTCTTTTGCCTCGGCCAACCAGGTCTCAAATAGCCAGTGCCATGCTGACAGCAATATGCCTTCTCCTCATTACACCTAGGGCTATCACCCATATGAGATAGAGAAATGTGAAGACAGATCTCTAAAACTCTGCACGATGCTGACAGCGTCAGATCTTACAGTAACATATATCCTCTATAGGAACAAGAGAGCGTGGCAGAGTGAGACTCTTCAGAAATTTTCCATTATTCACTGACAATTCCTCCAGAATACAGATAACTTCCATGATTTTTATCAGACACTATTCTAAGGAAACAGTTCTACAATGTAGGGGGGGGGGGGTGTATGAGGCCACAGCCTCAGAAACAACATCTAGCTGCTAGTTCACATCTTCACTATCAGTTGTCCATGTTGGCAAATGTGTACATTCAACACACTGCAGCCTCTAAGAGACAGACAGACCACCCTCAAACTAGCCAAAGGAGCCAGATCAGTGTGTGTGTGTGTGTGTGTGTGTGTGTGTGTGTGTGTGTGTGTGTATGTGAGTGAGAGTGTGTGTGTCTGTGTTTGTCTGGGTGTGTGTGTGTTTGTTAGTGTGCACACATGCTCACCAGTTGAGTTGACTATCTTATCCAGCAGGGGTCTCAGAGTAGGAGGGGCACTGTGAGGGAGCAGGTAGGTGAAGAAAAACCTGGAACACACACACACACACACACACACACACAAACACTTTAAACTTTCTCTCTTTCAAAGAACTGACTATGATGTTGTGTGTATGTGTGTACAATGCTGTGTAATGAGACAATGCATGTAGGTGCCTTGAGTACGCTCATTGGTGTGTGATCTCTGTCTCTCTCACCTATAGGCGTTGTAGAGGTTCCTCTTCTCATTGATGCCCTGGCAGCGCCCCCTGATGCATGGGAGGGTGAAGTTGCGTGCAGGAAACTCCATGAGGCAGTCGGCAGGCCCGCCGCAGGGCGTCTCCTCCACGCTGGCGTCATCCAGGTCCGTCACCTTCAGCTCGCCGCCCACAAGGACAAACTGCCGCGGGCGGAAGTCCAGCAGCGTGACAGGGCCCAGCGGCGAGTGAGTCAGGAAGTGCAGCAGCCGCACCAGACTCAGGCAGATCTGCAGGACAGGCCAAAGGTCAAAGGTCAATTCCAAACCCATAAGACTAATGTCCTGTAAAAATGCACAGTGCCACATTAGACGCCGGAGGAATACAAACAAGCTTCAGTAAATAAAATAGGAGTGAATCTTGCAGGGCACTGTATGAAATTCACACACAAGTGTGGTGTATGGGGGTGTTTGTAAAGAGTGTAATACTAGGCTTGAGTCCTATAAGCAGCCCTTGTCTTGCAAGCAGTTTCAGTTTTATGACCTTATTATGACTGAATAGGATATGACTGATACGTATATGACTGATACGTGTTCTGACTGCTCTGCTACAAAAGCTTAGTGAGGAATTCTAGAAGGCCTCAACCATCACTACCCATTAGATCCAGAGCTGTGTATGTGTATGTTTGTGTGTGTGTGTGTGTGTGTTGTTGTTGTTACGAGTGTACAAGTGTTGAGCATACACATCCACTGGCTTACAAATCTGTGTATTAGTAGGCAACAGCTCAACAACAAAACAATTCATTTTGCAAGTAATAAATATTCCTCTCCCCAACCACAATAAAAAGACTGGTGGACAGTTACGGAGTGAGGAGCAGGCTGCCGGCTAAACAAAGCGGGGTGTTTTGGTTACTGACACACACTACTGGAGAAACCGCACGCTCCGGTTTCATACACAATCAATTATGCAGACATAGGCAGGGGGATCGACCAGCGCTCAATCACAAACAAACATCGCCGCGTCGCCACGCATAAGTCAGTGTGTTTACTTCTACAGCTGTCTCGGGCCAGATGGAACACAGCTCTTTGCCTCTCATGGGAAGATGTGCAGGGTGTGCGTGAGTGTGTGTGTGTGTGTGTGTAAGAGAGACAAGAGATAAAGTAAATGAACATGAATGTTTATAAAATTATATCCACTAAAATCTAATCTAAGTCAGTCTGAGTGAGAGAGTATGGGGGTTCTCATTCCCTAAAATGTGTTAAGAATACAAAAACATATTTACACACAGAGCAATAAAGAAAATGAAACATACATGTGAGAAAGAGGAGAGAGAGAGAGAGAGAGAAAGGGGGGAGGATCACAGAGAGCAGAGAAAAAGGAATGAAGAAAAGGCATGAAAGGAAAAGAAAGGTGGTGAGAGAGGGCCCCACAGCAGGAGAATGCCCCTGAGAGTGTGCCTAAGGGATTACCCTCACTGGTGGCAGAAGGGGGGGGGGCAGTTTTCCGGGTGGCTGCTTTGCCTTGATGGGGGCCAAGGGGGCAGCAGATGATGGGGCAGGGGCATCTGGCTCTGGAGGGCCTAACCAAACAGCCCCAGAACTACCCTCTCCCCCTCCAAAAAAAAGCCCTTTAAAGCATCTACAGACGAACCAAATCCTCTCCAGTCCCCGTCTCAAAATCTATTCTCCTGTGGTCCTCAGTTACCCCAAATCCACTCTCCTCTTTCTCTGAGTTAGCCCCAAATCCACTCCAACCCCCGCCTACCCTCCACACACACACACACACACACACACACACACACAGAGAGGGAGAGAGAGAGAGAAAGAAATCATCCCTCCATCATCTGTTCTCTTCCCATGCTGAGATACTCTATGAGGACTGGGAGGGCATGTTTGGTCAGGGGGAGGGGAGGAAAGGAGCAAGGTTAGAAAAAGAGGAGAGGAGAGGAAGGGGGAAAAAGGGGGAGATGAACAGGAAATGAGGAGAAGAGAAATAAATTGAAGGTGTTTTAATGGATTGAGCTTTTGGAGGAGCGATGAGAGGGCAACCTGTCTTATGGAGGGAGAGAGACTCAACCTGTCTTATGGAGGGAGAGAGACTCAACCTGTCTTTTGGAGGGAGAGAGACTCAACCTGTCTTATGGAGGGAGAGAGACTCAACCTGTCTTATGGAGGGAGAGAGACTCAACCTGTCTTATGGAGGGAGAGAGACTCAACCTGTCTTATGGAGGGAGAGAGACTCAACCTGTCTTATGGAGGGAGAGAGACTCAACCTGTCTTTTGGAGGGAGAGAGACTCAACCTGTCTTATGGAGGGAGAGAGACTCAACCTGTCTTATGGAGGGAGAGAGACTCAACCTGTCTTATGGAGGGAGAGAGACTCAACCTGTCTTATGGAGGGAGAGAGACTCAACCTGTCTTTTGGAGGAAGAGAGACTCAACCTGTCTTATGGAGGGAGAGAGACTCAACCTGTCTTATGGAGGGAGAGAGACTCAACCTGTCTTATGGAGGGAGAGGGACTCAGGGACGTCTGTGCTGGTGTGATGGCACTGCTTCTGCTAACAGACTCCATTCACATGGATATGGGGCACCCACACTAAACACGCACACACATGTTTTTAAGATGAGGGCATATTTCTGGGGTTTTACAGTAATGTGTGTGTGTGTGTGTGTGTGTGTGTGTGTATGCGTGTGTGTATGTGTGTGTTCAGGAAAATGTCACCATTGTAGTTTGGTAGTTGCTTGAGTTTATGAGTATGCATGTATGTGGAAGTGCAAGTGCATGTGAATGTGTTTGGAAGCGTAAGACTAAAGACTGTGGCAGACACATGGGTGGAGCCCTCTTATTCTGGTGTGTATAGACACACACACATACACACACACACACACACACCAACATACCACACACACATATACAGACATGCACGCAGACACACAAGCACACACTGAAACACACACACTGAAACATAGACACACAGTAAATATACACTGCTACACACACACACTGCCATGCAGCCATGAAAGCGTTCGTCAGTGTGCAGAGGAAATGGCTTCAGACCTAAATGAAGCGTTTGAAAGTCAGCGGGTTTGCTGCCCTCCCCTGAGCCCACTAATGCCTCATACGCATTGCAAATGCTGGAAAGGCTCTCTCTCTCTCTCTCTCTCTCTCCCCCTCCCTCTCTTTCTCTGACTCTCCCTCGGCCTTCTCACACTCACTCATGGCACACAGACCTGCTGCGGCCAGGCTAGAGGGAGATGCCAGATGTGCATGACCCGATCCCCTTACCACCATTACCACCGCCTGTGTAGTACACACACACACACACACACACTGAGAGCGACACTCAGACTAAGAGAGAGAAAGGGAAACAGAGAGACATGCACATACATACAGATACACATAAAAACATTGACACAAAAGAACGGTCACAAGCCTACACAACTGCATATCACACACACACACACACACACATAAAAAACATGAACCCAAATGCACACACCACACACATCAGCTTAGTGAGAATGGAGTGGTTTTCTCGTCTGACAGAATGGAGTGAGAGGGGAGAAGCAGAGTGATGTGCTGGGCTGTGAGCTGAGCTCTCCTGGAGCACAGACGTGGCTGCCCAGAGGTGTGAAATTCCACTGCAGAAAACGGCCAAAATATTGCTGTTATTTTTACCCTCAGTAAACTACACCCTCTCTCTCTCTCTCCCTCTCCCTCTCTCTGCATCTGTCTCTCTCTCTACATCTCACTCTCTCTTGCCTTCTCTCTTCCACTGTCTACATCTCTCTCTCTACATCTCCCTCTCTCTACATCTCTCTCTCTCTACATCTCTCTCTCTACACCTCCCTCTCTCTCGCCTTCTCTCTCCCTCTCTCTACATCTCTCTCTCTTCTCATTCTTTCGCATACTCATGGAGGTGAGAGGTCTGTCGCTATCAACCAGTAGCTCAGGAAATGGGTCTGGATATGTTCATATTTTTAGCCAGGCACCATTAGTGTGTCTCTCTCTCTTTAAGCAGAGCACAGGAAAGCAAAATTGAATTGTTAATGAGAATGTAATGGGAATGTTTTTCCATAGTGGAGTAAGGGAGATGTGGAGAGCAGGTATGAAAGAAAGAAATATTTGAAAAAAAGGTTCAAATGTAATGCAAAGGGACAAGACAGAGAGACAGAGAAAGGGAGAGAGAGGGAGAGAGAGAGAGAGAGAGAGAGGGAATGAGAGAGAATGGTGTGAGAGTGAAGACAACTTTGGTTTTAGACACAGGCAGGAAATAAAAAAGGGAGAGGAGGAAAGGGGGGAGAGAGATGGAGAGAGGGAACAATGAGTGTGAAAGAATAAGAGCTGTCCTGATAGACAGAAAGCAGAGATCCCCTGTGTGCCCGCCAGTGATGGATGAGTGTGTTGAGTTGTGCACTCTTGTGATGACATGCAGATGAGAGCAGTGTGTATCAAACCAGGGCGACAAAATATGCATGACTGGCTGTGTGTGTGTGTGTTTCAGTGGCTGGCAATGGAATTTTAAGCCAGCCACAAGAACAAGTTTTCATAGCCAGCAAAGTCTGAAATGATTCAATTTAGCAACTGGCTTGAAAACAAATCAGCCTTGCCAGGAACAAAATCAACACAATGGAGTATCACTGTAAATACACAAGTGCAGCTCTGATGGAGGAGCTGTTTAACTACAAGAGAAACACTAAACGTCAGCATCAAAATATAGAGATATTATATTTCATCCCTTTGGATTCAAAACTGGTATGAAGTATTTAATATTGTATGAATAAACTAAGTGTGTTTAGTTTAAATACAGAACTCCAAACTCACTGCCATTCAGATGGCACATACCCATCAATATTCTTGAACCCTAGCCAAAGGTTAAAAGAGAAAATTGATAAAAAAAATATTTTAGATTTCTGAGAAAGAAATCACACTTCCCCAAAAAGCTCATAGTGAACTAATTTCTGCTAATTTTCTAATTCCCCCCCCAAACAATTCTCCACCTCCAAAAAGAGTCCCTAAGATGCGCCACAGTCAAATGAGGCCACAGCAGCACACCCTGGCCCCAGGGCCCTCCCTGTCCTTATCACACACAGCCATTAAAGCTGCATTATCTGATTTCAAAAGGCCTCTGACATTTGGAGGGGACGAGATTCAATTAGAGAGCGAGGGAGTCCAGACATCGTCTCCAGCACAGTCTCTGTCTCTTTTTAGAAATATTCCTACAATTCACTGTCTGATGTGCATCTCTCTTGGTATGTCTGCCTCCAAAGAGAGGAGTCTGAATGTGTGTGTGTGTGTGTGTGTGTGTTTGTGTGTGTGTATGTGTGTGTGTGTGTGTTTTTGAGGTTTTGGTTATGTTTCTGCTTGTATCCAGGTATGTATGTGAATCTGCCTGCCAGTTTTAGCACATGAGAATTCTGCTGTCTGTATACTATGTGTGTGTGTGTGCTCCGGACAGAAATGGTTAACTGGTTTCTGGGTTAGCATACCAATCTCCTGTTCTTTCCCGCTGTGAGACTCCACGTTAGCCTCACCACAGGAAGCAATGGGAAATAATTACAGATTGCTGCTGTGGTGATAGGGATCAGGGTTGACCTGGCACCGTGTGACCCCAGCAGAGACAGGAAACGACTCACGTAACCATGCCAATCGAAGCGGCGTGGTCTGGATACGGAGGTCTTTAATTGGCAGCTGGCACGGATGCTAACAGGCTCGGAAGTCGTTGGTAATACTCTGAAGACAGGAAGGTAGGCCTACACATAACATTTTTTTCCCAACTGAAGTCCCCAATGAGAAAAAAACAAAAGCAGTGGCCTAATTCATTAATGGGGTAATTAGTGGGGTAATTCAATTTTAGAAGTTCAATGATAGTGTTGTATTTTGCATTGCAAATTCATTGCACATTTCCGGTGCTAGCGATTGCCGTGTTATTTAGCTTATGTTATTCTCCCAGCTAAGGTTTCATGATAGGAAAATTGAAAATTGAGTAATCCAAATTGAATGCTGAGTTGCGTGATTTATTTAGTTTGAGTGACACACGCATTCTGGGATGTGAGCCAGGCATACAGAGACACCCACGGCACACATGACACACACACACACACACACACACACACGCAGCCAAACTGGCTGTAGTGGCATGATGATGCAAACCCCCTACAGAAACTACATGTATGTGGATCGTGTGTGTGTGTGTGTGTGTGTCTCAGACTCACTCTGAAGCGTTCCTCCCAGGGCGTCTGCAGCAGTTGAATCATCTCCAGTGGACTCCCCAGCTCTGTGATGGCCGTCACCGTGTCCCTGATGTCATTGCTGTCCTGGTAACAGTATCCATACAGCTAAAACAGAGACAACAAACACACGGAGTCAGCCACAGCCAATAGGAATGCCACAGCTGAGAAATCACAGCCAATCAGCAAAGTGCCGCCCCTGGAGAGGATATTTCGAGTAGGCATCCCACACGATGACAACTTAACAGCAACTTTTGTCCTCAGCAAACTCTGCGATGACAAGCCACAATAAGTGAAAAAGAAAATAAATAAAAGGCTGGAAAATGGAAATCAGGTTGGGTGAAGGCGAGTGGATTTGCTCCCTCTGCAGGGCTGTGACATCTGATCTGTCCTCAGACCCCCACCGCTGTGTGTCTGCTGTTATGCATGGCAGCCTGTGTTTGTTTGAGGCAAAGGCTTATTATGTCATTACATAACTCAACGTCACACTCACTTTTTTTTGCACTCTACAGAGACACATGCTCACACACACACACACATACACACACACACACACACACACTCATACATATACACAAACATACAATAATATTGATTCTCAAACTAGTTCACTACCTGGAGCTCTTCTCTTTCCTTCCATGATCACACACACACACATACTCCCGTTGAGCCCCTGTGCTCTGAGACTCCCTCTTTCTCCGCTTACAGAAACATTTTCTTTCAGCAAATCAGAGCTGAGGAAGCTCGTTCCCATTAAACGCCATGTAATTCCATCTGAAAGCTAAACAACCTGCGGCCGCGGCCTCACAGTCACCACCAGACCCCCGCTCCACCAACCTCTCCAGGCCAACACTGAGCCGATTTCACAGATCACAACAAGAATTAGGACTCCCTCCTTTCTTCCTCTCCTCTATTCTCTCTCTCTCTCTCCTCCCCTATGTCTCTCACCACTTCCTTCTCTAGCCCTGTCTCTCTAAAACAAACTCTCTCTTTCTCTCTCTCTCTCTCCTCTTCTGTCTTACCCTACAGCAGTGCATGGGTCATTTGAGCTCTAATCAGACTTTACAATTTTAGATTTCGATTGCTTTGGCCTGGAGCCAGAGCATCTGTGTCTGGACATGACGGGAAAGACTTCAGCTCCGAGAGCAAGGGCTTGACAAGGGTTAACGGAGTACTGGCTGGTTTGCTTTTTGTCCTCTTTTATTTGTGATGCCACGGTGAAAGAACCTTCTAGCACACTCTGTGCCAACGTGGGTTTCAGTGGGCAAGTAAAGAGTGGCTATTTTTAGGCCCTTGCCTTATTGTCATGGTAATTTGAAAGGGACATCAGACACCCTGGCTAACAATATCCTAGTCCTGTAACGAACGGGAGCACAGAGCTAAATTTGAGTGGTGTCAAAACCCTTGGGATGTGTGTGTGTGTGTGTGTGTGTATGTGTGCACATGTCCCTATGTCTGTGCATGTGTGTGTGTGTATGTGTGCACACGTCCCTATGTCTGTGCATGTGTGTGTGTGTGTGTGCGTGTGAGTGTGTGTGTCTGTGTGTGTTTGTGTGTGTGTGCATATGTGAATAATATGTGGGTGTTTTCTTGGGGGAACTCTGGGATGGTGGCATGGGATGAAGAGAAAGTCTAGCACACACATGTGGGTGTGCCCCGTTAGCTCATGCATAGCCAATTATAGTGGTGGATGTGTGTGAGAGAGTGTTTATGTGTGCATCTGTGGATGTGCCTGTTTTTTTGCCAACCGTGTGGGTACTTTGAGGATACTGAAGCTGCTTTTGCCTTCCCCAACCCTTCAAACACACACACATACACACACACATACACACATATACAGCATCCAAAGGTTCAGCAAAAGAACAAAAGTTAATAAGTTTGAAATGTTCAGACTGCCTCACTCCCACAAGTTTGGCAAGGAGTACTGACACAGAGTATGATGTATGCAATGATGTATGCTTTTCTGCCTCTGTGGGCTTATGCATGTCTTTGTATATGTATGTCCAAGTGTGTGTGTGTGTGTGTGTGTGTGTGTGTGTGTGTGTGTGTGTGTGTGTTGGTCTGCTATTTGTCTTCTTGAGGGAAGAGAAATGGTGCCATTTTGTCTGAGGCTCAGGTCAAGGGTCAACCAATCTGTTGTGTAGTTTGGGGAAAAGGCTGACTCCCTTCAGGCAAGTGTGTTGTCCTGCTGGTTAATGTCACTGTAGCACGACTGATAAACATGCTAGTGCAAGTACAGAACAGGTACCAGGTCAGCTAAGATAATGCTTCAATGCTACCGGCAGTAGGAGAACCAGTTTTTTGTTTGTTTTGTTTTTTGCTCACAATCCTTGTCAAAATAAAAAAGAATAAAACAGCTACCAGTTTCGGTTCCAGGCTATTTGACAAATGATACCTTTCCCGTCTGGAGAAACCAGCTATTCTGGGGCAAGCAGGAGGTTTTCAGATGATAGCAGGTGTTAGGTGTGTGTGCAGAACTGCAGGGAGTTATTTTGGTGCACAAAAGAGGTGCAGCGACATTAGTAGCTATAGTTGATGAGGTTAGCATAAGAGCCCTTTCTTTCTTTCTTTCTTTACGTCACATTTTTCATGCGTCTACAGAGCTGGCAAGTCACAGCAGTCGTTTAGAAAACCCATCTGGAAATGTCCATATTTGCAACAGCTTATGACATCATATAGTGTCTCACCATAGACATTACAAAAACATTGTACAAACATTAATAAGAAACTAGGAAAAGTGTCAGATAAATAATTTGCTACTACTAAAAAGAAAAGTCTTAAAAGTAAAACCTATGAATTGAAAACTTTTTAATGCATCCATTAATTCCTGCCATGCCATTTGGCTGACAAACAAAAATATAATACAAAAATGGTCTTCAAATTGACTGTTCATGAGAGGGTTCATAGCAAAGCAAAACATATCTGAGCAGAATAAGTCTTCTCTCCTTAACAAGTGCATTTGTGAGTGTAGGCCCACATCAGACAGACAAATTCTGTCCTTATCTCTTCTAAATAAAATTCTCTTTAATTCATTCATTCAACATTGTTTCCTGGCGCTTCACAGAATTCAAACCTAAAATCACAGCTGCTAGACAATGATAGAAATTATATTTAGCTGGTGGGGACCCTGAGCCCAGCCCAGTAGCCCATCTGCCTGTGCCTGAGTCTTGAAGTGACACTGAGCCCCAGGCAGAGTTTTAGTCTCCATTGACCAGGAAAGGTCAAAGTTACCAAAGTTACTCTACAGCTCCAGACACTGAGAACAGCTCAAAAACCAAGACCACTGCATTCTGATTTGGGATCAGTTCACAGCATCTCTGCTTACATTCACTCCTCAGTCATGACCAGTAATAGTGACATCAGCAATTAGCAGGACGAGGGGAGATTAAAGAGAATGGGAAAAGGGGGATGCCGCAGTGGCATTAACAGAGAGAGAGTTAGAGAGGAACAGCGTGAATAAGGAGAGAAGAAGTCTGTGGCAGAAGGTAACCAAATGGAGAGATAGAAAGAGAGAAAGAATACTAATTGTCCAGGCCTGCAACTCTTGCCTGGGGCTATAAGCAGCCTTTCAAACTGGCCAACTGCAACAACTAGACCTGCTCCACTTCTCCTCACTACCACTCACTACTCAGAGAGAGAAAGAAGAACCTCAGTCATTAAGTCCAATGTCCAATTCCCATTTAGGAGACAGTCTGAACAAAAGAGGTGGAGGAGGAGGGAGGGAGAAAGAAAAAAACTGGAAAAGAGAGAGAGCACGATAGAGTGATATGTATTCAGAGGGAGAGAGAGAAAGAGTGAGAGCAAGAATTCCCAACAAGGAAAAGCAAGAGGGAGAAAAACGAGCAAGATGGGAGTGAGACATTTTACACTTCTGGTCTTGTTTCAATCAGCACCCCCCAACACAAAATTAAGTCATTCTTCTGTTCCACTGACACTCTCTCTGCAAACGTTTACAGACTCTAAAGCCTCGCTGCCGCTGTAACGCCTTCAACACAACTCCCCAATCATTGCAAACTCCCAGGCCTTTAACAGCAGTCCACGGCCACGCTCTTTAAGGGTGAATGCACACGGCATCGCTGAAGGCATTCCCCATCCTGTGGTTAATATGGACGCTAATACCAGTGAAAAAAAAGTCTGGTTTCTAACTGTGAAAAAATAGAAAAAAATTTAGTAGAAATAGAAAAAAAGATTTAGTCTATGAGTTGAACTTCCTTGACAGGGTGTAAATGAAGCCTTTTCACCTAAAGATGTTTGCTCAGTTTGTTGCACCAATATTTTTTTAGCGTTTGAGGTCTGGAATTGGAGAAGTTGAAATAGAGGCGAGCTTTGATAGACATGAGAAAGAGAGAGAGAGAGAGAGGAAGGAAAAAGAGGAAGAGAGAGAAGGAGGATGAAAGAGAGACTGACAGGAGATAGCACAGAGCCCTCATCTCTAGCTTGAAAAAAAACGAGCGCAAGAGGAGGAGAGAAGATGGAGAAGACACACACATGTACGCATGCACACACACACACACATAGCAAGTCTGTCTGTCAACTAGAAATCTCTCCATCCTCTTTCTATCTCTTTCCATTGTGTGCTTTCACTTATTTCTTCCTGTGTTCCCCCATGTTCCTCTCTCATAGACCAACTAGTTAATACTAAATACCTCTGCTATTGCCACACACACACACACACACACACACACAGAGACTATATATATATATAGAGAGAGAGAGAGAGAGAGAGAATCACTTGAGGTTTGTTAATACCTAATGCTGTTGCTCCCTCCACAAACACACATAGACACACACACACACGCACAGGCCCACAAAGTGGTTTCTTAAAGCCCAATACTTCTTCTCCCTTGCTACACACACACACACACACACAGACGCACACAGTGGTTTGTTAATACCCGATGCGTGATTAACGCTGAGAATGCAGTTTTAACCTGCGGCTGACGGAGCCACTTAGAGAACGTTACCAACTCAAAATGAAACACTCAGACACAGAGCAGCAAGTTAACGATGTGGGAAACAAACTGCCAACACAGAAAAAATACACTCCTCCAAGTGTGTCATGAGCATTCCATACACTACACACACACACACGCATACATACACGTACACATATCCTCCCACACACTTGGAAACACAATTACACATACAAACACACACTTTCTCTTCCTTTCTCCCTCACACACACACACATTCACATTACTCACTCCCATAAAACTAACTGTGGTGCAGGGCTTCTCGTGGCCCAGCGACACGTACGTGTTTATACAGAGCTAAGATTTCAAATCACGCCGGCCGCTCAGCCTGTGAAGTGCACTGCGCCGCTGGTGGCTTTCCATCTTAATAAGTGACATCAGACGCTCGTTTGCCGCGCCGCGCCAGAGACTTATGGCAGAGGGGAGGCAGGGAGGGGCCGGGAGGAGACCCTCCAAAACACAACGCCGGGTGCCGTTAAAAAGCCATCGCCGTGGCGGCCAGACAAGGCCCGTGGAGGGGGAGTGATTTTAACGGCACTCCTCTTTCCTATTAGTTCGCCTCTCTGTCTTCTGTTCTGTCTTTCCCCTTTTTTATCTCTCCGTATCATTTTGTTTCATCAATCTTTCACCATAATTTTACTCTTTGCTCTAGAACTTTCTATCTCATTATAACTTCTACCCACTCCAATCTAATTTTACTCTGCCCATCCCGATATCTTTTTCCACTGTCTTGCTTTTTCTTTTTCCACTATTTTTCTTTTCTCCTTTCTTCCTTTGTCATTCTCTCTTAGATTTTTTCTTCTGTATGTTTCCTTGCCATGGAATTTGGGGGTTAAAGTGTTAACCCATGTTTAATTGCTGCTACAACTGCAGAATCATTTCACACACACACACACACGTCAGGACTAAGATTAACCCTTGTGCCCTGAGCAACCGGAGCACCTAGCTTTCACATTAACACAGGCAAGTTAGGGATTTCTCCACCCACACACACACACATACACAGAGTGAGAAAGAGAGATTTCTCCTCCTGACTGAGAGATCGACAGAGCAAGGCCCAAGGGAGGAGAGAAGAGCATGGGTGAGAGAGAGAGAGCAAGAGAGAGAGAGAGAGAGTATGGAGAGGACAGTGGGAAAGCAGAGCCCTGACACACTAATGTAAATATATTCCCTCAGCACAACCCTAATCAAAAATCTCTCTGAAGCACACAAGAAGTTCCTGTCAGGTCACACACACAAACACACACATACATTACACACAATGTCCCTCTTTGCTTTTTCCAATAAAACACATGCTCAGGCATAAACACACACAAAAAACACTCATGTGTGTGCACGCACACACACACACACACATACCGTACAAACACACACACACACACACACACACAAACAGTCCACACAGTCTTGCTTTAACTTCAGTAAGCAGTCTTCCTCTTAATCTTTTCCCTCATCTCCGCCAAAGGCTCATGTTCACACATGTGCTAAAACACACCGTGGTAAAGGAAGAAAATTCTGCCACACATGTTTTACTGTACCCCTTCTATGCGCTTGCAAATGCACACACTCACACACATATATGTACAAAACTTGGAGTTGCACCATCAATCACAGCTATTTATACTGCAGTTGTTCGCACACATCATTCTAACGGACAAGGCTAGCGTTAACCCAGTATCGCAATGGACAAGTAGTCAACTTACGAGAGCAGAGAAAAATAGTGCAAATGTGTAAATATACTATATATATATCAAAGACTACATATGAACTCACACTAACTACATACTCAGAAACACACATTTATATTCTAATAAAAACAATACAGTCCATGATTTCTCAGCACATTCAACTGTTCTTTATGGTAAAAGTGCACATAGACACACAGATCCTCCCCCTCTCTCTCTCTTACACACACACACACACACACACACACACACAGATTTAGGGGTCAAAGGAGCTGCAGTTCAAAGCAGAAAAGGGGTACTGTGTTTTATCTACGGGCTTCATTGAACCAGAACCCTCACTGCCCCCAGAATGCCTGTGGCGGACACGCACACACACAGTGAGAGAGTGAGAGACTCTTAGTTTTTTAGCTAGGTCGGGGCACTGAAAGTTGTTAATTTTGTTATGAAATTATGTAAATGCAGGTACAACACTCAGGTATAACTACAACTCTGTGTGTGTTTGTGTGTGTGTGTGTGCATATCTGCCTGGACTGCATGGCGTATTGGATGTATTGAGTTTTCAGAAAGATCCACAGGAACAGAGCAGTCACCCCTGACCCTTCTCCCTCAAACATGCTCTTTTGGACACAGAGAGAACTAGAGAGCGAGCGTTAGAGAGAAAGAAAGAGAGAGGGAGAGAGAGAGAGTACACAAGCGTTTTATTTGCTTCTGAGCTATGTTTGAAAGACAGATATTACCCATCATCTGCACAATGTGTCCTACTTACATTTTGCAGCATTAAGAAATAAAGGGCTTAAAAACTAGTAATTATCCTCACTCAGAAAATGACCTTTACTTTTACTATCATGCTTATCTGGATTATCACACAAGAACAGATCAATACTACCCCCACAATCCATGTTGCTATTAATGATTATTATTATTATTATTATTATTATTATTATGAATATTATTATTATTGGTGTTGTTGTTGTTCTATAATTACTGAAGCTGAAGAAACTTGTATTTATGGTTTATTGTTCATCTTTCATTGCAACATACCAGTGTACTGAAGAATCAGGTAGTATTGGTAAACTGGGAGGTATAGCAACACGTAAAATCTGAGTAAAATGAACACCCCACATAACATCGTGGCCTATTTAAATATCCTTATTTTCTTTTCATTGTCATATTCATTTTTAATATTTGGCGAGAGGTTTGTGCAAAGGGGTCCGGGCAACAAGCTGTGTTCTCATCAGGACTTGTGCGTCCCTAAAATAATAAAGTCCACATTTTGTTTCGCTGTCCGCTCTCTCAAACAATGGTAGTGCTGTCTTTTGTTTGGACGGTTTAATTGGGGCCGCGTCTTTGTCAGTGCCCCTGCCACTTCAACGGCTGTGCTACGCTCGACATGCTATTCTTTATAGTCAGGCGAATGTTTTAAAAAATCATTCAATGTTCATGATGCTAAGATTATTCCAAAAATGTAATACAATTTCTTCTAGAGGGAGATGATTGCTGGGGCGGACGTTACTATAAATCATATTCCCGTGAGTCTTCGCGTCTTTATAATTCATGATGGTGTGTGGTAGGCCTATTTATGATTTCAGTGTTTTCTGGGAATTTTACTAGAATTGGTGACTAAAATAACTCTACTTAAAAAAACTCAAATACAAGAAAATACAACTGAAAACAAAAGGTTGTATGCACTGTTTTGCAGAAGAGTGACGGCGGGCGACAGTAATCTCGTCTTCGCACTGAACCCTCACCTGCCCGGGATCTGCTATACACTCGTTTAATAATCGATGTGTCATCAGTCACCAGAACTGTGGTAAAATGACTAACAATTGATTTAGCTAAGGCCTAATTGATGAGAGACCAACAAATGAGGAGTTTGCAGAAAAGTGTTGATTAGGACACGGGTACATTCATCTGCGCAATTATCCGCTTGATAGCTGATGTTTCTAAACCATTTCTACGCCAAGCTCCGAATACACATCATTTCCAAACTGCTAACTCTTTGTGTTACTTTTAGCACCTGGTAAGAAAATGTTCACACTCTCTGCGTGTATTCGGAAACTTGAAAAAACGTTATTCGTGATAGTGCTTTCCCAACAAACATTCATATGCAAATAGCTAATTATGCGTTTTGTTGTTTTGCTGAAATGAGCATGAGTCATCCGAGACATTTTTAAGCAAATTTATGACTTTCAAATAGTGGCTCTCTCAATAGAATACATAGCCTGAATAGTTTCCTCTAAGTAAAAAGTCAATCCAATAACGCAATTAAATGAATTTACCTGCAGAATATTGGGATGTCGTAACCTCTCCATCAGCGTCATCTCTTTGACTATTTTAAAAGAGGCCAGACGATAACAATCCTCTGCCGATCCATACTTCTTCACGCAGTTTTCCATATCGTGACCTCCAAAATCTACAGACTTCAGGGCTACTGATAAGCTGTTGTTGATGGTCGCTTTGTAAACAGCTTTGGTATAGCCCGAACCTAGATATTGAATGTTAGTCACGTTATCTATACTATGGCACCCCAGCATCTGCCCGCTGTTGACCCTGTCTGGATTCATCAAAAACATATTTCGTGCTTTCCCACTATTCCCACTATCCGGCGATTGCCTGCTTTGAGCGTTCGTATGGCGGTTGTCGCGTCTATCTTTGGCTTTGTTGGGCTCCCAGTAGCTCGCCGGTTCCAGGTCCATGAGCCGTCTTCTCTCAAGCGGACGAAAGGCGTCTCCGGTAACTGGCCAGTGTGCTTGCCGCTGGCGGTAGCGTAGAACTTCCTCGAGTCTTTCTCGTATCTGCATCTGGAGCTCACGCTGCCGGCGCCAGCCACTGCTGGCGGGACGACTGTTCACCTCAGAGGCGACAGCTGCCGTGAGAGAGTCCCCAACGTGAAGCTGTGCGTTGTCCGCGACGCGCTGGTACTGTCTACCATGGTGGTAGCTTCGCAGTCTGTCTCCGTGATTCTGGTGGTGCTCAAATCCTGGAATGAACAATAAATTCATCAGCGTACCCAGAAAGAACGAAAGGCAGAAACCAGCAGCCACCATAATCTTCCTCCGCTTCATCCTGAACAAAATTGCAAATCGCAGCGAAAATATCTATGTCCTTCTATGTCCTAATCTATGCCTTTCACTGTCGCGGCTCTCAGTTTTATGTTGACTGGTTGCACTCTACAGCTGCTTGCGGTAGTCTGGTCTAGCCTATGGAGCTTCAGATAGCGGACTGTGCTCCGATTCCGAGGAGGATGTGATATGTCATCTTGCTGTTATGATTTATGCCGCCTTGCATTAAGATCCTCCCCATATAAGGTCGATCATGGTGACACTTGACTTGCCGTCTGCAGACCCCTCTGCCTCGTCGTGCGCGCACGGTTAGCTGGGGTCTCCACACACGCTCACACACACACAGCCATACGCACCCTCTCTCTCACACATGCACAGTACGCGAATGAGTGCCAGTGAAAGGACGATGACGTCAAGGTGATTGAAAGCTGAAGTCGGGCAGGGCAGTCGCGCTGGCTGTAGTTCCTCAGTTACACTCTCCCTTTAAGATTATAGGCCGAACCTCGGAAGTTAGACTACGCTACCCTTAGTGCACTGCGTGTGAAGGGACGTGAGCCTTATGCGAAGAACCAGCTAAACATCTGCTGCACTGTGAGGCTTGATAGGTTCTGTTTTTAGTTTCAAAAGCTTGCGCTCGCGGCCTAAGCGAAGAAAAAAACCTTCCCATATTGGATTAGGTCTATATTTGCGTTTTGGAGAATAACGTTTTATTAAGTAACACGATGATGTTGGCCTGTATCTAGGTAATTGTAAAATCAGGTGTACAACTGTGATTTAATTAAATATTTAATCATAAAATTTAGCCCATACAGATACAGATGGTTAATACTGACGGCTATCCAACAGATCGTTCGCAATTGTCAGATAAGGCCTGGCACTTGAGTTAAGACGCTGAAATATTAAACATAGCCAATAAAAATGTTTTATGCCGTCAGCACGCCTCTCACTTCGCCATACTTTGTTCCCAAGCGACGAAAGTGTTCGAAATCCGGAGCACTCTTGCACTTTTAAATTGATAGAACAGGCTATTTCTTCACAGGCTGAGGTTCATCTGGCCCTCGCCGTTCCTTGGAAAGAAAAATGTGTATAATTATGTCTCTGGGGTCGGAGAAGTAAAACTTTAAATTAAAAACAGACATCGCCAAAAGAGAGGGGGAAACAAAGAAATAATACAGGAACTTTAAAGCTTTGTTTAATGGGACAGAGATAAGACATTCCTCGGCACGGAATTCGTCAACAAGCCCTTAAATGAATCCCGTGGTGTTAGTCTATTGTAAGTACTGTACACACTCTAACAGTGCCAACACTGTTTCAAAATAAACCCTCCACGCCTTTGCAAGGACACGGTCTTTGAGTTCAAGTTGGGGTCATGCGCTCCAAATAGTGTGAAGAATAATGACTAATATTCATAAAGCTTAATGCTAGGGTCTAAAATGTGTTGAGATGGTTGGCGGATGATGACGTATTTATCTCCGTATGCACTAAATGAGGGATGGAAGACTACGTGGCCTTGGTGGGTTCATTAGCTCAACAAGTGACTGCTCGGGTGTCTGGAAACCCTTGGGTATCCCGCTGGAGTCCCGGACTGCCAGGCGAAATGCCCATGACACGGCTATCCATCAAGTCCACATTACCATGCTGTTAGCAACTAATTAACAAATACAATCAACCTGGAAACTGAGCAAACAAAGACAAGTCAGCGGGGAGTAGTCAAAGGTCGACCGGGGGAGGTGCGCCGCGTCGCCGTGGGCGCCCAGACTGACCACGCTTAAGCCCACATATGACGGTAATTAAACCCCTGGTTCCTATCAGCTCACCTATAGGTATGACCATTTTGTGATGCTGACGGGCTAGTAATCAGAGTAACGTCTAAAAATAACAAGCTAAGATGGGTGTTTTTCACAGTATGACTGCAGTAGCCTTTTTTGTCCAGTAATAAAATTCTGAACACCTTTACCAGATTCAATCACAAAGAGGTTAATAGATCAATACCATCTATTGGGCATTATGTTATATTATATTTTATAGAAATTCCTACTCCGGAGGACGAGAGAAGTGTCTCCATAGGCGATGAAATGATGTTACCAAGAATTAAAGTACTGAGTATACACGTTTTTCTATACGTTTAATTATTTTTGTGATCATTTTGATGTCTTTCGTTGATCAAAATTAATTAACCTGATTGAACTTGAAGACAAGGGATGACTGTCATATTTAAATTTAGTGTTTTACAATTTTTTCTTTCCATAAAATTAACCTATCAGTCCTCATAGTGCTGCCTAGTAGTGGCCGTTCTGAAGTGAGCAAAACATGCTCCTCACTAAAGTTCTACTCTTGAGTTATTGCCTTAGACAGTTGCTGGCAGAGACTAAAATAAACCCCAAGTCATAAAACTGTCCGTAACTTGTTAGAGGCTAATTCTACAGGAGATACAGATGGAGTGGCGGGGCATGGTCGAGAAACAGCGATCGCCTCCGGAGTCCGACGGTCCGGGAAACAAATTGCACAGAACAGCCAAAAATGACCCAGCAATATGCTGAAACGCTAGTTTTGTAATTATCGTCGGAATTTGTTACTTTCATATTTCCGATCCACTGAAGAAGGGACGGGGTCATTTGCATCTGGTATCTTAGGGCGGTGCTCTCTGTGGGACAGACTCAGAGCTCCCGTTGAGGGACCAAACACGGATTAATCCAATTTAAATAAATTCATTTTCTTTGAGGGCTTTGCTGAGACAATGGGGCAAACAATGTGATGCCCACACCGCTGCGCTCCCTGCCGCACGTTTGCATGAGAATCCGCTCACAGAGCGGGCAGAGGTGGGGTAGCTTCGGGGAGTGACCGACGGATTAACCTACTACTGCGAAGGAATGTTTAGCCCCTTACTGTCCCTTTGTGACTGGTGAAGCTTACGCCTGCACATTAGCGCACTAATCCCTCTGCACTATGTTTTCTGAGGGCGTTAATTATGGTCGGCAAGCCACGTATTAATTAAAATGGTTTAAAAGTATGCCGGGTCCTTTCAGAAACCTTCATGGTGAATGGGTTTCGCGAGAATGGTGGGGGTCGGTCAAACTTATGTCATTTATCGCAACTGACATTACTTTTCGAAATCTGAAGTGTAGGTGAGTGTATTGCTCAGCCTGGAGATAAGTAGTTTGCTAGGAAAGAGCCATGTACAAGGAGGGTACTGAAACTTATAAAACATACCCTGTGTATGCCAGGAGAAGAGTGCCAACACAATTATGTTAATTATATTATTTGAAAATTATGTGCTTATAAATCTATCAGTGATAATGAAATGAATTGTACAGTACAAAATTGAACTGGAGAGCACTGGAATTCTTAAATGGAGATGTATGAAGACTGGGCCATGGCACATGGAGGACAGTGAGAGAAGCAGAAAGACTGAGAAACAGCTGGGCTGCATTGACTTTCTCTCTCCGTTCAGTGTGTGTGGAAGTATTGTTTTGATCTGCCTAAAAAAAAAAACACAAAAGACACACCATAGAGTAATCTGAAGGCATTGGATCATTTAACTCTAAGGATTACTTTGCCATGACTAATCTCCAACAGATGTGGCCAATGTCCACCTTGAGACAATTGTCTTATTTGGTGCCATGAATCATATTTAGCTGGTTTCGGTTTTGCGCCTGTGGACTGACTGTTGAGGCTGGTTATGATGTTGATCATCGCCATTGCAGCTCAGGTGAGCTCAGGTACCCAAAGTGAGCACCATGAACTTGGTGGTTGTTTGCTAGTTCTTGGCCTGAGGAACACCCTAAAATGCTTAGCTTTTTCCACTCAAAGGAATGGAAATGGCAGTCCACCATCTCTCTGGGTTCATTTAATATCTCCATGGTCTTGTGCTTCTGCAGTGTTCCCATACTTCCACAGCTAGGCTTGTTCTTTTTGAAGTGGAATAGCTAATGCAGTCAGACCAAGCAACATTTTTTGTGCTTTATCACAGTGCCTGCTAGTGTGTAAAAATGTTTCTCTTTGCCTTCCCGAAAAGCATCAGACTTTTTAAGATGGCAATCTGAAGTCACCTCGCTCAAGTGTTCTGAAACAGTATGGCTTTCAGTGAGCTCTGAGTTTATGAACCTCTGCACACAGTGTGAATGTGACCTTGAAGCATATGAGTTTTTTTTTTGTTTTTTTTTTAGTGCGTGTGTGTGTGTGTATGAAGATGGTTATCGTACAGAGGTTATGTAAACGTATATTATTTAAGAATATCTCCTCCACAGGTGTTCTGATCAAATCCAGATGGATGCGAATACACATCAGAACCTATTCTCATACACACACACACACACACACACACACACACACACACACATATATATTTATATATATATATATATATATATATATATATATATATATATATATATATATAATATTTATTTATGTATGTATATATGTATGTATGTATGTATGTATGTATGTATGTATGTATGTATATATAGATACACACAAGCAACACAGGTACACATACATAGGCTGCAGTACTCACATCCAGATATATAAAATGCCCCAAAACATCTTTATTACAGAGAAACAGCAATAGCAGCAGCAGAGTCTGAGGCGATGATATGTAGCCGTTTGTGATCTCTTGTGACAGTGCTTACAGAGAGAAAAAAGGAAGAGGCTGTTAGCGTGTCGCTCACGTGTTAGTCCGATGCTCCTGGAGCTCGCAAACCAGCAGATCTAATTAGCTAGCCACTCTAGTCAGAGAGCTGGACACAATGGGAGCGTTTGTGCTCGTCCACTCGTCTTGGCGCTCCCCTCAGACCCTTATCTTGTAGCAGGGAGGTGACTGGCAGGTGAGGATAGGATAACGGGGAGTTTGTGATGTCTGCCGCCCATCCATCCAGGGCAGTGAGAGGAAGATAGAGTTTAAAAGAGGCCGTGGCTCAAATGACAGAAGTAGCCTTCATGGAATACGTTTCACTTACATTCTATTCAGCACAGCTTCTTCTCATTCAGTCCTTCAGGAATACATTTACCACTGTGCATTTGCAACACACTATTGGTAAGAAATGCATTACTGCTGAAGCAGGGCTAATTTTACAACAAAACACTTATTGTTCTGAAACAAGTCTATTGGTGTTGCTCTCCTGTCAGTGCTTGCTTCAGTCCCAGTGCCTTAAAAGATCCAACAGGAATACAGAGTTCATATTTTAACCCAAATGGGTTGGGTCAACTGAGACCCTGTCACACAGCTCTAAATGCAGTGCATTATGCTTCCTCCCTTAGGAGATGTTAATGGTGAACTAGTGTTTTTTAGCCCAAGGCCATACACAGTCTCAGTCAGGTTAGTAGTGTGTTGAAAAGTAGCCCAGGTAATAAATGTCAGAGTTCTTTAGCGATGCTTTGGTTTAGTTGACCCAAGACATCAGACTGCATCTAAACTTCTAATGGGACGCATTATATTTTATGTGTCTGAGGGAAGGGAAGACCTTTTTATCTTCTAGGATTGTGTGTGTGTCTGTGTGTCTGCGTCTGTGTAATACACTTTTGCCGTAAAGCCTTTCAACAGAGTCTGAGGGTTAAGGAAGCTGAACAGTGAATAGTGACACAAGGTAAGAGCAAGTGAGACAGAGAGAGAGAGTGCTGTTTAACGCTTCACAGGTTGACATTCCTCCACCCAGTGTGAAGTGTGTGTGTGTGTGTGTGTGTGTGTGAGAGAGAGAGAGAGAGAGAGAGAGACGAGGGAGAGACACTGACAGATGGTTCCAATCAGGTGCGTCTACTGCTGTAATCCTGGGGTCGGCCAGAGTCAGCGCATCGACACACATTATCATCTGGCCGCAGCCAGGCGGAACATTGCCTGGATGCTCCCCTGTTTACTAGGGCTTGGACTCATTAGCTGTGGTTTTCTCAAACCATGCAGACAACTGCAGAGACTGCAGGAGATCCATGCTGATGATAGCCCTGTCTGTGTGTGTCATTTAATTGTACATGATTCCAAATTGCATCACCTTAAAGTAACTGCCTTAATAATCTGCCTATATGCAAAATTATATGCAAATTATATGCAAAAATCTTGAAACCTTGTGGATTAACTATAATGGTCATCGAACACACAGACTATTAAAAGCATTAATTAAACCCTAACCCTTAATTAACCCTATTAAGTCAATTTAACTCCAACATCTTGTTATGATGATGGTTAGGACGAAGTATTTTTACCAATTTTTATTATTTTTCCAGTGCTTTGCATCTGGCGTGTTTTTAGACCTGGGTATTCGAGGCTATAGCCCCGGATCTCTATGCCATTAAAAGTACTATTCATAAATAGCCCCATAGAGGAGACTTTTATGTGGCTGCATTACCAGCAGCCACTGATGCAAAGCCATCAGTAGCCAGCAGAAACCTCAAGAAAATCTGATGTGACCATGGGCAGATGTAGAATCATTTGTTGCAAAATGTTGCAAATTCATCATTGGCAGTGATGGCTAGTAGTTTGCACAGATTCAGGTGACGTTGTGTTGGTGCATGACAGTGTTTATTAGGCCATAGGCTATTTTAATGTCACACTTTGGCTGCTAGTGTTTGTGGTGCACTTTAACAGAATGTTTACTTCGTACCAGGCTATCCTATCTTTAATGTAAACGTGAAACTAGGTAAGTCATGACGATTGGCCTTTGCTTTCATTCTCAAACTACATTACAATTAAAATTGCATGTTCATCAGCCCAGAAGTCCCTGCTTTGCATGTCCACCATTATGTTTGATGACAGAGTCTTCAGTATGAAAGAGACCAGGTATGAAAGATATCAGGAAACATTTCTCAGTTACTCTTTGCAGGCGGGGTTGTGGTGCTCGGCCTTTCCCTTTAAAATATCTCACAGATATCCTGTTGGATTCAAGTCAGGTGGCAAACCTGACCAAGACATTATTTTCATTATTTTTTCCTCTAAAAATGTAATTGCTGTTTTTTGTTGTTGTTGTTGAATATAGCCCCTTGTTATCGCAATGTTATATATCTCAGGTGGCCCCTGTGTCATCTGCACCTTGGAAGCTCCTGCTCATTACACTCCCACCTCTGAGTTTTACTGCCAGGACTGTATTTACAGTATCTACTCACTGTGGGAATGCTGTTGGTTTACGCTAATCAGGCTGAGTCCAAGAAATCTAATTTGGTCTCACTTGACCACAGAATGTGCTCCCAATATTCATCAGGCATTTTTATATTTTCTTTGGCAAATTGGCAAAAGTTTTATGTCCAAGTGCAAGAAAGAATTTGTTTTTGTTTGGACACCATCCCGATGGACCTCACACTAGCTTCCATTGGAGCTTTGCACAAAACTTAACCAGCAAATTGCAAAAATTGCAATGATTAGTGTTGCTAGTGTTGCTGTGTGGCCATTGTCCACAACTGGTATGGGATTAGTGTCTTCACCTCAAACCAACCACAAAAATGTGGTCATAATAACTATGCACATCCTATTACTGTACAAATCTTCATGGTCACAATGCTAAATGGAAAAACTGTGCTTCCATTCATTTATATAAAATGGACCTTTATATGAAACATTTGTGTGAGACAAAATTCTTAAATTCAATTCCTCTTTTTTTAAGACTTGAAAACTCACCTAATGTCTGAGTAGCCTGACGTGATCAAAGATCTCCCCTCTGTCCCAAGTTTGAGGCCTTCAAACACTTCATTCATTTTGTAGATCTACATTATGAGCCTAGCCTAGCTGCGGAAAGGGGTACAACTACTACAAGTCTGATGTGTGATTTGTTCACTTTCAGTGGCTTACAAGACTGGTTGAACTATTTACACTTTACCTGTTTTTGCTTCATATTGGTCAAACATGTCACAAGAGTTTGAACTTCAAAATATGATCATCATAATAAATACGGCCTTAGCACAGCAGAATAAATCTAAAGTCATATTCAGGTTGATTAAAAGAATAAAGAAAATGAATGTCAGTGTCCTGTTACTAGGAGCAGACTTCCTTGTTGGACCTCGTTGGCATCTCTGCCCTTGGTGATTTAACTTGGCACCTGTGCACAGAGTAATTGCACATGCCACTTGTTTCACTGCCAATTGTGCTCCTGACAAATTGGTTAAGTCTAATGTTGCAAGAAACAATTTTCTGCGCGTGCGCACACACACACACACACACACACACACACACACACACACACACAGATGTTAACACAGATTGACGTTTAATAAAAAAAAGCACAGTAGCAAATTAGAATTTGTTTTTTCTTTTCTTTTCTTTTCCATTTCATTCTTTCTGGGAGATTTGTTTTTCTCACAGTCTCAGTCTTAGTGTGGTTTATCTAGGTCAGAGTGATGCCAATCTCTCTCTCTCTCCCCTCTCTTTCTGCCGTGCTGACAGAACAAGACTACTGACTGAGAGAGGGCGAGAGATTGAGAGACAGATTGAGAAACTAGGAGAACAACAGCAAGATATATTTACATTTACATTTATGCATTTAGCAGGTGCTTTTATCCAAAGCGACTTACAAAAAGAGGATTAACATTCCAGCTACAACACAATTAAAAACCTTACTAACTACTAAGAGTGCAACTTGCTAACAAGAAATTGTCAGGAGATGAAAGTGGAGGAGGGTGATGAAAGTGCAGTAGAGAGAGAGTGGAGGCTGCATTGTAAGTGCATTCCAGGTAGTTAAGCCAAGAGATACTCTCGGAAGAGCTGGGTTTTTAAAGAATTTCTTGAAGGTGGAGAGGGTATATGTTGCTCTAGTAACACTATGGTTATTCCACCAGAATGGAACAACAGATGAGAATAATTGGGATTGACCTGTGCAAGGTGTTTGCAGCCAGCATTATGACTTTAAATGTGATATGAGCAGCGGAGCTCAATGAACAGAGGTGCGCTCTTTTGGGCTGGTGAAAACCAGACATGCAGTTGTATTCTGGATAATTTGTAGCAGTGTCACAGCACAGGTTGACATTCTATTGTAGTCTATCGTAATGCTGATGTTGTGATGTATGGTATGCTTGGCTAGGAGGACCAGCAGTTCAGTTTTGGAGAGGTTTAACTGGAGGTGATGTTCTCTCATCCATTCATATGTCAGAAAGACACGAAAGAGAATCGTGTTGTCACCGTGGAGTCACCAGGAGGAAACGACCGATAGAGCTGGGTATCATCTGCATACTAATGATAGGAGAAGCCATGTGACTGGATGTCTTGACCCAACGAGTATACATGGCAAAAAGAAGGGGGGCCAGCACTGAGCCTTGGGGCACCCCTGAAGTGAGATGGTGTAGTGCAGATGTCTGCCCTAGCCATGACACATTGAACAATCACCCAGTGAGACAGGATTCAAACCAAGAGTGTACTTTGCCTTTGATGCCCATGTTTGCCAGTTTGCTCAGTAGGACACGGTGGTTGACCGTATCAAATGCTGCTGATAGATCAAGCAGGACGAAGCCACTCTGGCTTCTTTTAAGGCTTCTGTCACAGAAAGAATTGTCTTTTCAGTGGAGTGGCCACTTTTGAAGCCAGATTGGTTGAAATTAAGGAGGCTGTGCTAAAAGAGAAATTTTGTGACCTGTTTGAAGACAGTTCATTCAATAGTTTTAGAGACGAAAGGATGAAGAGAGACATGCCGATAGTTCTCAGCTTGGGTGGGAGTGTGGAAAGGTTTTTTGAGCAGCCTTGTTACCTGAGCTTATTTGAAGGTGGTGGGAAATGTACTCATAATGAAGTATTGATCACATGTGTGGTTGCTATTGCAGTGGTACGAGCTATGGCCTGTAGAAGAGTGCAAAGTATTCAGAGGAGGGGAAGAATAAGAAGGAGATGATGAAAGAGACAGGGAGAAAAGAAAAGAGAGAGGAAGTGGGGAAGAAGCAGGGTGAAAGAAAGAGAGAGGGGAGAGGGAGGGATAGAGAAAGGGTGAGTGAGTGAATCCCTGTGGATGTCTGGACCACCAGCTGACCCTGACTGAGAGAGAGCCCCAGAGAGGCCAGAGCCGTCTGTCCCCTCCGCCCCTCACATGCCCCAGTCACCCGGCCATGCAGGCAACGCTAGAGTGCCTCTGGGAGCAAGACGGGATTTTCAAAAATATGCATACACAGACACACACACACACACACACACACACACACAAATACACACAGACATACCTATGCACACTCATTATAGTGGTGAGATGTCCAGTGAGACACCTGATCTAGTGTGATGTCTCTGGGTCAGGACGTCCACCCCCCAGCACCACAACCTTCTCCCCAGGCCCAGCACAGAGGCACATTATACGCCTCCAAACTCCAGACCAGTGATACACTCCAGAGCACAGAGAGAGAGACATGTATTGTGTGCATAGGTTGGTGTGTGTGTGTGTGATGACTAGCAGGGTGAAGTAAAGCAGGTCAGCCATTCAGTCATGTTAAGACCAAAACTGAGTTTACATAGAAAGTCAGAGAAAGAGTAAAAAAGTAAGAGATTCAATATAAAGGATATCAGTAGCCAATGTTTACCCCTTGTTTTACAAATATAGACGATGCAGGCAAAAACAGGATGAATGTTCAGAGGTACTCACAGTCTTACAGCTAGAATAGAAACTATAGTAGTGTCATTCCCAATCAAAGCACACCAAACTCACCCATGGTTCCGTGGATGACTACATACAAGGACACCTAACCACCTAAACTACCTCCAGCATACATGCAAGATGAGTGTGACTTTTTTGACCTCTCCAGGCTCCCGTAGGTATTTTTTAATGCTGCTGTCCATCACCTTGAGGGGAAGGTCTCTGCTTCAACAGAGCGCCACTGTCTCTATGCCTGTCTGCAGACATGTCAGAATCCTCCCCGGAATTTTCTTCATTAAGGCGTGCGAGTCAGCAGGTTCAGCCACCCCAACAGACCAGAGGAGACAAGATCAGACCAGACCAAAGTGAGACGAGAGGGGAGCCAGACATGTGTCCTCTGTCTGGGTTACTCACATCAGCCAACAAAGCACTAGACGTCTCTGATAAACTCATTCAGTTTCACCAGCTATGGACATGCAAAGGTCCATTTTCTCTATTGCTGTGGGGAATAGATGTAATGGTAGTAAATAGGTCTGTGAGTATCACATGTTAATATGCAAGACACATTTATAATGTGTGTGTGTGTGTGTGTGTGTGTGTGTGTGAGGCCTTCTCTGTCTGTGCTCAGTTTATCTTATTGCATTAATGTCATTCAACAGATGTCCTGAAAGTAGCTGAGGTTTGAAGCCATCTTCTCACTCTCTCCTTTCCACTCTATCTCTCCATTCCTGGCTGCATTTACCCCTCCTTCACCCTGTATCTGTTCATCTCTCGCGCTCTCCTCTCTTCTTAACCAGCCATGCCCATCGCCAGGCATCTCTTTCTATCCACCAGGGAATCTCCAGTTACAGGGCAGATGGACTCAAGTTTTTCTTTCTTTCTTTCTTTCTTTCTTTCTTTCTTTCTTTCTTTCTTTCTTTCTTTCTTTCTTTCTTTCTTTCTTTCTTTCTTTCTTTCTTTCTTTCTTTCTTTCTTTCTTTCTTTCTTTCTTTCTTTCTTTCTTTCTTTCTTTCTTTCTTTCTTTCTTTCTTTCTTTCTTTCTTTCTTTCTTTCTTTCTTTTTTTCTTTCTTTCTTTCTTTTTTTCTTTCTTTCCCCATTAGTATTAGTTTGACATTTTCTTAGACACACTTTCTTTTTCACTTATTTTCCTTATCAATCACTGCTTTCTTTCTTTTTTCTATTCTCTTTGTCTGTCTGCCCATCTGTCTCTCTGTCTTGCTCTAATTCCTCCAGACTGCATCCCTCAGTTCTCTCCTCATCCCAGGGCGCCACAAACAGAGGGGGTCATCATAAGCAGCCTTTCCCCAGACAGGTGCTCTCTTTCTGGGCAGAATACTGCTGCACAAACCCTGCTGGATCTCCCTGTGATAAACTACTCTCTTTGTGTGTAGTTATCAGTCCAGACAAAGCATAACAAAGCAAAACTGGGAATAATTCCCAGTGTCATTGCTACAGTGTCTCAGGCGCCTAGTAGCATTCAATCTTTCAGTTAATGCAGTAGAACAGCTTGTGGTGTATTAAAAGCTCAAACTTTCTAGGCAGTAACAGACAAACAATATAAATCTTATACTGTACAGAGTAAAGTCTGCTTTTGACGTATAGTGAATTATTTTGCGTTACAGGATATTTCACATTTGTAGTATATCTACAGGAAACTGTGTTAAGATTCAAGATTCAAGATAGTCTTTACTATATTCACTCAGTATACTAGTATAAGACAGTAAAATTCTTGTGTTTTTGCTCCTCAAAACTAAATAAATAATGAATAGTATGTTGAGAGTGAGAGTGTATGTGTGTGTGTGTGTATGTGTGAAGGGAAAAATGGAAAGTGTTGTAGTGACTGTTGTACGACTGACACAGGCTTAGGCTGTCATTGTTTCAGTGTTCATGAGCCTTGGTGGTAAAAACTGTTCTGGAGTCTGGTGGTCCGGTGGTTACATGTGTCTAATTACACCACCACATATCGACAGGGTATGTACGTCTAAAAATTTCTCAGATGCTGTCCACTGACCGAAGCCTCCCATCACCTCCCACAGTTAACAACACTCATGTAAAAGCTCCTCTTAATGTAAACACACACTTTGGAGCAGGTCATAGTGTCAGGAATCCTGGAAAGGCATGGCCACTATGCTGATGTAATGCAGTGTTTGTCTATAGATATTCATTACTCATCACCGGGGTCACACAGAGGACCTCTTATGCAAAAGACTACAGGAAAAGAATGACTTGCCGTCCCTTAGTTAGCTTCAAACACAGATATGATATGCCAAGAGAAAGCGAGAGAGTGCATGGTAGAGGGGATAGGAGGAGTATGAGGAAAGAGGGAAAATAGAAAGTGGGAATGTGAGAGATAGAGAAGGGGGAAGCACAGGACAAGAAATCATGAGACTTTTAAGGAAAGAGAGAGATGGCGTGAGAGAGAAGAGAGTGAGAAAGCGTGAGAGAGTGAGCAGACGGATAGAGGGAGAGAAGGACAGAGGCTGAGATGGAGACAGAGATGGATGCTGCACAGCTGGGGGGGGGGGGGGTTTAGGGGTTTAGGGGTTGGGGGGTGGTGTGTCCAGTATCCACCATTCGTGGAAGGCATACTTTCTATCGCCTCTGCCTGACAACCAGGGAGGGTGAAATTACACCCCTGGAGCCCCCAGAGAGGAGTGGTGTAGCCGCAGGAGCCCCACAGGGGGTCGGACCCACAGAGGGCTGCAGGGAGGGGGCAGAGAGCTGAGGAGCAGCTCATAACAGGCGTGACGGTGGTAGGGAAGAACCCCAGTGAGATGTTAATAGGATATGATCAGGAAACATCTCTCACTTGCTTGCTCACTCACTCTGCCATGCACAACACACACACGCACACACACACTTTCTTCCTCCAAGACTAACTCATCTCCCCTTGACTCTCTGTTTCTCTTAGGAGACATCCACAGCTGGCTTACACATCAACACACACTCTTTTACCACGGCCTCAACCCAAACCATACACACTTCTACAAGATACTCTTTGTCCACATACTTTTAAAAACACACTTGCACACACATGCACACACACACACACACACACACACACACACACACACACACACTCCACGACCACCATGACTACCACCATCACCACCACGGGACAATGAGATCTTTCTGGCAGATTGGAGAGTCCAGGTGAAGTTAATTTGTCGCCTCATTCAAACAGTCAAAACAAACTTAGATGAATCCATCCTCTCCTCGTTAATCATCCTTAGGCTAGCACCGCTAATTCAACACACTGGCCAAGGTAAAGGAGCCGCACACTGCATTACTGTGTGGCTTCACACACAATTACATCATGGGTTTGAACAGTTGAAAGATGCAAACAGATGTCCTGTAAGTAGTACAGCATTGCCTATGAAACCGGACACAGGGAGGAACAGTTTAATCACCATGTATTCCATTAAACAATCTATTGGAATGAAACTGATATATAATTGCAAGAAAACAAACGCACACATAAAATGAAATCAGCCTCTGCACAGTAAATGCACATATTGTCCAGGGCTGTAGTCTATGTGATACGCAGGTATACACCGTATAACCACTTAAAAAGGTCTTGGGTTTGTGTATATCCAGAAATACTGCAATACTGATAACAATGCAATAACACAAGACAGTATACTACAGTCACAGACAGTACTCCCACCACAACAAAACTAGACTACAGCACTGATGTTGTCTATAAATGTATTATTTTGAAAATGTTTTAAGGCAACCCAGGTGCATGCCACATGTAATTTACCCTTTTTGCCCTTTCAAATATTTGTTTCTTTTGGTGAAGAACTTCCCAGATTTCCCATAAGGTGCTATATAAATCTGGGGAACATAGAAGCATAGAACGTGGCTTTCATGTGGAATATGAAAATGATATATTCTACTAATAGTGTTCTTCCTTAGCATGGAAGCATCTCATGTAAGCACATAAATCAGATTGAAATCAGATTGAACTGAACTGGCACAATCCAAAGATTATGAGAGAGAAGAGAGATGATTAAGTGATTAAATTCAATCCTGACAGCTGGAGAAAATACGATGCATAAAAATGTTCTGAAATGTGTGTGAGTGAAATGTCCAGAAAATGCAAATGCAGAAGATGCACACTCGATCAGATGGAAGAAAATTCCCACCGTAAATCTCACAGGCCAAAAATAGATGAGAAACATAGAAGTTTCTTCCAGCGGATGCTAAGAGTGGCTTTAAAGCACTGCTCATGATTGGAGTCAATAGATGCCAAATGAACGAGTCGAGACACAGAAGCGAATTTGCTGGACGTGGCCTGACTGTGGAAGTGAGCTGATTGAGGAAAGAGCTGTGTTTTTTCTCAGTGAGGCCAGAGTGAAGGAACACAATCAAAGGGGGATGTCTCTCTGCATTAAGAGCCCCGGAGCAGCTAATTCAAAGAGAAGGAGAAATTCACTGGCGGTTCATCCCAAGTGCAACATCTAGGCTCTGTTCTGTATTTCAGTGCTTGTGTGTGTGTGTGTGTGTGTGTGTGTGTGTTTGTCGAAACATATTACACACAGTGTGACTTCAGGCTATAAGAGAGACGAATGACTATCGTTGTAAGTCTAACCCCTTATTAACAATACATAAACGTTCTGAAAATGAATTCATTGCTCAATTATTGCCTGTTGATTAAAAGAAATTGCAGATTGCATGCCAAAAGCATGCATGGCAGTTCAGTTTTGTCGAGGCACAACCACCTTTCCCAGTAATTTGCTTCACTAGTGCGTGCACGTGTTCTTATTTGATGTGATCAGCCCTACTCGCTACTGTGGGTGTGGCCGCAATGATTACTATCCAGAAAAATTAACAAAGGGTGTGTTTTTTGTCTAGTTTGGTTGGACACAAACTTGGTAGAAATGTTGCCTTGTAACGTTTGACCACTGAAATGATTTTAATGAACTTTTGCAAAGGAGTTAAAAATGGCCCACTGATGTTGGGGGGAACATCTGGAGTGAAAGTATGAATGCTCTGACCAGGGTGCATTATCTCCAGAACGGTATACTGTATATGTGTATGTTTTTCTTTCAGATGAAGGCAAAGGGTACGAATCATCATCATCATCATCATCATCATGTGTGCCCCTGGTCTCTATCTGTCAGACTCTCAGTTGTGGTTCCTGAGTATCTGGATGAATGGAGAAGCAACATGAAGCTCCAGAGGCTTTGGGGGTCTGGAGAGTTTCTTTCTCAACTGTGGTTTGGCACTTACAGCTCCACAGGACGCGAAACACACAGGCCTGTCAGCCAGGACTGTATTGTGTTTGGCCTGCTGACTGCTGGCTGTCTGACCTCCCAGAGGTCACAGGGTATGGGCAGGTCAAAAAGCACACTGCCTGTAATGTCAGGTGACATAAATTCAGAGTTATATAGCCTCAGTTTCCATAGCAGAGGGTGCTTAACATAGATTGGTGGTAAGGTAATGTGTCTCAGTTCCTTTCTGAGAGATCCAGGAAAAGCAGACTCAAACATTCTGTCAAGAGTGATCTGCAGAATGCACCTCTGTGTTTTTTGTCAATTACATTACATTGACATATTCCCATCAGATTTGCTCAGAGATATGCCTAGGCATATTTTATGTAGCTTTTTGGACACTGAGTTGACTTTTGTGTAATGACCACATTGCTCTTTCAATTGAGTGTATGACGGGTCACGGATTCATGAATTATGAAATCAGTAGACTCACTGCCTGCTGCAAGATTACAAAGGTCATCCTTCAAAAGGTCAGTATTAGTTATCAAGTCATTAGTTATCATATCATAATGCCATGGATTCCAGCATAGATGGAAAGGAGTGGACCGGTAATTTGTGAAATCTGGTGTTCCAGTCCACATAGTGGACCAAAAAGATATTGCCAAAGATTTGTCAATCCACTGGCTCCATTTCATCTGTTGCAGCCCAGCCAATGTTAGAGCAGTGCATTTCATTAAGAGTTAGATGGCCCCAATTATCTCTACTGTAAAGCAGATGTAAGAGGTGATTTGTCATCCTTGGTTCATCATCTATTGTAACAGTAACATGGTGTTTATAGTGGCCTGCCCACATACAGAAAACAGCCAGCCAGAGCTGCCAACTTACAAATTTTGTTCCCAGTGCGACCCTGCTGATGTGGGCGTCTGATTGGCTGTACCCTTGCTCTGACATGTGGCTTCTGCTCTTACTTCACACTACAGACTTCTCACATATCTGAGCCACACTGCATAGCATAAGTGAACTTGTTACACTGTAATTGCACTATTAAGTACAGTGAAGTGCACTACATCACTTCATAACAATAGATCCTTATCATATCATGTCATATTTTTACAGATATTAACAAAAGGTACAGTCCTTAGACAATAAGGCTATATCTTAGAATTGCTAGGTAGACCTTGTGACAGTAGTTCTCCGACTCCATGTGAGACAGTATTCTCCCTAGCTAGTAGTGGTATGGAGACTTCCCCAAAGGAATGGGACTAAATAAGATGTCCTGTCTGTCCTCTGGTGCTGATGTCTCTGTTTGGCTGTTTGGGTCCTGTCATCTCTCCCCCTTCCAAGCATCTCCCTCCCTCCCAAACGCATTCCTTATTGCTCCCAGGAAAACACAGTCATTTGAATGGACAGATTGACAGAGCTATTCGCTTGGGTGTTAACTGACCTATGCACTGTGTGAATTGCTAACCCTAACTATACACTCTGGTGCCCTTTCTTAAAATAAATTTAGCAGTCCACTAGTTAATATGGCTACCAGTCCAGTAGCTAATGTGACTTAAGGTGAGTGGCTAATGTTACTTAACTAATGCATAGGTCACTGGTTGGTTTCTAGGATCGAATGCATTTAAAGTCATGGTTTGTATATGGAATATAATCAATGGATCTCTCAAGTATATTTCTTAATTAATGGTTTGTACATAAATGCAAAGTATCTTCACACCCTAATATTCATGATGTGGACTAGTGACTACTATGTGAAGTTCTTGAGGCATTTCACTCATTGCCTTTACTGCTCTGATCTCCCAAAAAGCTGTGTATGTGTGTGTGACTGTGTGAGAGACAGAGAGAAAAAGAGAGAGAATGTTTAAGAGTGCAAGTTTGAGTGTGTGTGTGTGTGTCAAGGTGCGTGTATAGCTACCAGGTAAACACTGGAAAAAGCTCTTGTCCCTGGCATTCCCATGTCCGCTGGGCAGTGGAGGAGCATTCCTGGGATGCTGGAGGCGTTGGGCCAGGGCTGTGTAAACACAGAGCTGTGATTTACTGCAGGACTGCGGCCCACGGGTCCCATCACACTCAAGTCCGCAGCTACAATCATCTCACTGAACCCACTCAGACTTTTAGTTCCCATCTCAGTGAACCCACTAAGCCTTTAGTTCCCATCTCCGTGATCCCACTCAGTCCTTTAGTTCCCATCTCACTGAACCCACGCACCCCTTTAGTTCCCATCTCACTGAACGCAATCAGACGTTTAGTTCCATCTCACTGATTTCACTCAGACCTCTAGTTACCATCTCACTGAACCCACTAGGACCTCTAGTTACCATCTCACTAGTCTAAGTCAGCCCTTTAGTTCCCATCTCACTGAACCCACTCAGACCTCTAGTTCCCATCTCACTGAACCCACTAGGACCTCTAGTTACCATCTCACTGAACCCACTAGGACCTCTGGTTACCATCTCACTAGTCCAAGTCAGCCCTTTAGTTTCCATCTCACTGAACCCACTCAGCCCTTTAGTTCCCATCTCAGTGACCCCACTCAGCCCTTTAGTTCCCATCTCACTGAACCCACTCAGACTTTTAGTTCCCATCTCACTGATCCCACTCAGACCTCTAGTTTCCATCTCACTGAACTCACTAGGACCTCTAGTTCCCATCACACTAGTCCAAGTCAGCCCTTTAGTTCCCATCTCAATGAACCCAGTCAGACCTCTAGTTCTCATCTCACTGATCCCACTCAGACCTCTAGTTACCATCTCACTGAACCCACTAGGACCTCTAGTTCCCATCTCACTAGTCCAAGTCAGCCCTTTAGTTCCCATCTCAATGAACCCAGTCAGACCTCTAGTTCTCATCTCACTGATCCAAGCCAGCCCTTTAGTTCTCATCTCACCAAGAAACATTCAGACATTCAAACAGTATCAGAATGTGAAGAAACAACCACAATGTCTAAAACACCAAAGTGCCATGTTCTCTGGATATCCAATAGGGTTAACATGCAAAATAATGAGAGTTGGCCCTACTTTCCTGTTATATCATATTCTACCACATGTGGCCAGTGTATTAAATACTTATTAGGGAAAGGTATGCATACACCCTACTACACCTAGTATCTCTATGCATGTGACAATAAAATATCCTTGTATTCTTTTGTTCTTGCATACATGCATTGACAAAAACATCTGCACTAGAATTGATATTTTTTTATATAATTGAATTTATATAATTGACATTGATATTAACAATAGCCCACTGCCAGCCAGAAAGCAGTATTTTTTCAGTGGATTTAAATCATCGCAAGTGGAATGTTTTGAAACAACTTGACTTACAGGATGGTACAGATGGCCTAAACATGAGTCTCAGGCCAGAGACTATATCCAGACTCAGGCTAGAGAGAATATCCATGAGTGGACATCCACAGGCCAGTGACAACATCCAAACTGAGGCCAGGAAGAATCTCCAGGAAACTCATGCCAGTCTCAACATTCACACTGGAGAGGACATCCAAAACCAGGCCAAAGAGGACATCTAAACTCTGGATGGAGAGAGTTTCCAAAATCAGGCTAGAGAAAATCTCCAGACTCAAACTGGAGAAGACCTTGAAACTGGGGCTGAAGAGAACATCCAGACTCAGGCTGGACATGATCACCAGACTGAGTCCAGAGAGAATTTCTATGAGACAGACCAGTTCTGACACTCATGATATCCAAAAGGCTGGAGATTTCCATATTCAGGCCACATTCAAATTCAGGCAGGAGAAAAACTACCTGACACTCAGGCCAGAGATGACATCAAAACTGAGACTGGACAGGACATCCAAACTCAGGCTAGTCCTAAGATTCAGGTCAAAGAGAACATTCAAACTCAAGCCCAAGAGGATCTTCTGTCTGCTGAACCAGCAAGTAAGAATACAAATATGTCACATACACTACAATTAATATTATTCAAATTGCAGTGCTGTAATAAACTGCAAAGTCAAGCCAAAACACTACTTTTTTTTCAAACAGACTGGGTTGTAACATGGCCAAATGTGGCAAAGAATAGCCCAGCATGATGGTCATGACCTCTATAGTGATGTTCTTCATGCCACTCAGGCTACAGAAGAACCAGCAAGTAAGAACACAAATAGCATGGACCGTAAGCGGCAACTTCATGTCCACAGTTAACTTGTATGGTATAGACAAAATAAACTGCTAAATGATGCCCATAGATAAACTTTTCCACTTTTTTAAACAGGTTGGGTTGTGGCCAGTAGCCATATGTGGCAAAAGATGGCCCAGCAAGATGATCAGGACCTCTATGTGGAGGGTGTCTATGACACTCAGGCTAGAGAATCTCTGGATAACATTCTGCTGAGAGATCTTGAGCCTGATGAACCAGCAAGTAAGAATGCAATCAGCATAGACCTTAAAATGCTTATTCATACTGACAGTTAACCTCTTAGCCGTACAGCAAAGATTTGAAACTTAATCCATGTCCACAGTCAAGATTTTTCAAATCTTTTCACACAGGCTGGTTTGTGGCCAATGGCCAGACATGGGGAAGCACACACAATGTCTGTAGCATGGTCATCATGAACTGTTAGTAAAAGTTAAACCAATAGAATGCAATTTACTGTGTTTTTTGACTGATTGTGGTTACAACTGTGGTTGATTAATTATAATTATTGTTGGAATCATTATTAAGAACGTTTTTGTTTCTATATTGTTCAATCTCCAGATTGGCTGATCTCCATGAACATGGAGAACTGGGCAGAGCGAGGGGTGCAGGTCACCAGTCCATACAAGCTCATGGGCTTGTTCTAAAATGTCCTGCACAATGGTGTGTACAACAGTTGGTAATGATTCACTCAATAGCTCAGGTTACAGAGTGCCGTCTGTAGAAAAAGAACAGTAAAATTTGATACAACATAGTGCGAATAGCAAACCAGCAGCATTAAGTTAATAAAATTATACTGAAAGAGAGGTTTTGTTAGTTTGTTTAATTCAGTTAGTGTAAGCTGCCAGTTCAGTATGCAGTCTACATTGTATCAGATTTTCTTGTTCTTATTCCAGCCGATAGCACTCAGTGACCTCGAACAATATGGCTATAGATTGATTCACATCGGATTTCTGCTTTATGGAGACAGATTCTGAGTCAAATTGTCAAATTCAACTGCTCCCCCTGGTTCTCCATTCTATGTTTGTTCAAAAAACTTTTATAAGTTTTAAAAGATTATAATCAGTCCTGGGTCCTTAACTGGGAAACATGTAGTTTTGATGTAGTTTGATTGGCTGTTGAGCACAAATACTAGCTCGCGTTCACCTAAATCACAGACTGTACCTCAGGATGCATTCTCTAATCTAGAACATGAAGACAAATGCTGATTCTCAGCACCAGTTAATGAATGCTATGTATGTTCCACAGCTTCCCCAAAGACCCAGAAGAAGACCTTCCAACCTCCATTCAGCATCATTATGAACAAGTCTACATTGTTTTGGTCAGACATGATGTCTTTTAACATCATCTTGCATACTGTACTCACTTACCACACTGCATACGCCAGGCTGCATTGACTCACTGTATAAGGGAAGGGACTGGGGAGCATCAAGAGAGACAAGAGTGTATAAATATATCTTTTACATATCTTATCCAGACAACATCAAGGTCCACACGGTGCATTCTATTGTGCCCTCAGACACTTGCCAAGTGTAAAGCCAAAAGGTTTACAAGATATGCAAAAACAATCCATTCCCGGAAAAATAAATATATGGGCAATTCAATGCAAAACTGTCACGTCCATAACGGCAATGCAATGCCATGGTATGGTATGATGTCAATGATGTTTACATAGAATGTAAACATACACTCTTCTTGTTTGTGGCACAAATTTTATGAACCTTTTCACATAATCATTCACATCATACAAATATCTCTACTCTCAAATCGCTCTGCTTCTCTAATGCACCCACACTGAACTACTTTGGCTGCACCACCTCTGCTGATGGTTGCTGATGAATGTACAGCAGTGGTTCTGGATGAGCGTAACAGTGGTGGGGAAACAGTGGTGTACTTGTACATGTAACTCAGATGTCCGAAACCAAAGAATAACTTTCTAAAAAAGCGTGTTACTGTATATCACAGTTGTATTCATTTCAGATCAAGGGCCTCAGGTTAGCTTTCCTGTTACAATATCCCTCAAATTAGCGGGACTAGCAGCAGGTTACTCTGATTACATTAATCTGTAGCTATTACCACGTCAACCCTGCACAGCTGTCTGCAGAAAGCCTGAAGAAATTCCCTGTGAAGAAAGGCCTAATGACAGGCTGAGTGGATCAGATCAAAGCTATTAGAATGGCTGTCACCTGATCAAACACACATGCTTTCTCTTTCAGTCATGCACAAACACACACACACGCACATACACAATACAATACACACACATGCTTGTACAAATACTG